>SJYC01040816.1:0-15382 GCA_006408675.1 Madoqua kirkii
ATGGAAAACAGTGTGGAGATTCCTTAAAAAATTGCAAATAGAACTGCCTTATGACCCAGCAATACCACTGCTGGGCATACACACCGAGGAAACGAGAATTGAAAGAGTCACATGTACCCCAATATTCATTGCAGCACTGTTTATAATTGCCAGGATATGAAAACAACCTAGATGTCCATCAGCAGATGAATGGATAAGAAAGCAGTGGTACATATACACAATGGAGTATTACTCAGCCCTTAAAAAGAATAAATTTGACTCAGTTCTAATGAGATGGATGAAACTGGAACCAATTATACAGAGTGAAGTAAGCCAGAAAGAAAAACTCCAGTACAGTATACTGACACATATATATGGAATTTAGAAAGATAGTAATGATGACCCTGTAAGTGAGACAACATAAGAGACACAGATGTATAGAATGGACTTTTGGACTCTGAGGGAGAGGGAGAGGGTGGGATGATTTGGGAGAATGGCACCGAAACATGTTGACTATCATATAAGAAATGAAGCGCCAGTCTATGTTCAATACAGGATACAGGATGCTTGGGGCTGGTGTACGGGATGATCCGGGGAGATGGTGTGGGGTGGGGTGGGAGGTGGGAGGGGGCTGCGGCATTGGGAGATCGTGTACACCTGTGGCTGATTCATGTCAATGTATGGCAAAACCAATACAGTATTGTAAAATAGAATAAAGTATTAAATAAAATATATATATATATATATAAAGGGCTCACTTTTTCAGAGATTTATTAAATATCCTTTATAAGATATCTAGAATGTTCCAGACACTATTTAGACCCTAGAGCTATAGACATAAGAGATAGGATAGGACATCCCTGATGGTACAGTGGATAAGAACCCACCTGCCCATGCAGAGGAAGCAGCTTCCACCGCTGCTTGGGGAAGATTCCATTTGCCTCTGAGCAACTCAGCCTGCAAGAGGCAACTACGGAGCCCACAAGCCACCACTAACTGAGCCTGAGTGTTGCAACTACTGAAGCCCGAGCGCCCAGAGCCTGTGCTAGGAAACAAGAGAAGCCGCCAAAGTGAGAAGCCTAAGCACGCCAGCGCAGAGCAGCTCCTGCTCACCCCTGGAGACAGCCGTGTGCAGCACGAAGACCCAGAGCAGACCAAAGGAAAGAAAGAAATGATGCTCTAAAACGAGATAGTATATTGATCACTGGTAGAGGAAAGGAAGAAGACACAGATGCATCAACAAATAATTATAACACAAAAAGACGATCACAGTGACACATCCTCAGTCGCTAAGTCATGTCCCACTCTGCCACCTCATGGACTCCAGCCTGCCAGGCTTCTCTGTCCATGGGATTTCTCAGTCAGGAATACCCGAGTGGGTTGCCATTTCCTTCTCCAGGGACTCTCCACAACCCAGGGATCAAACCCGGATCTCCTGCCTTGACAGATGGACTCTTTCCTGCAGAGCCACCAGGGAAGCCCCATGATCACAGTCCAATATAGCTAATTAGATAAATTTACTAACGGAATTGTGTACATTATGACGTGTTGTGGAAATACAGATAAGAGTGTCCAGAAGAGGGGTATAAGTGAGAACACATGGAAGGAAGGTGTTACGGCCTTTAAGTGATTCTGGATGATTAAGAGTTATACAGAAATTTAACTGAGAGACAATAAGCTGTACAATGACCACATAAGAGGTAGGAAACCAAAATCTGGCAAAGGCTAAACGGATGAGAACTCAGTTCTACACGCTCCCCCTGTTTACTGAGGCCACTTTCTCAAGCACTCACCCAAGTACAACAGGGGCAAGTCAAGCTCAAATAATTCCACTCATAAAATACACGTGGAAAATGGTGAGCTGACTATTTCACAATGCTTACAAGGCAGAAAATCTTGAGGTGTTTTTAATCTTCAGGTTTCTTCCTCACAGGGAATAAAATAAAGTAAGAATCAGAATAAAACATGCTTATTCTATCTTTTCTGAAAATGCGGAAAGAAACATAGTGTGTGAGGGAAAAACATGCTCACTGCAATGTGAAAATCAGACCATCGCTTCCTCAAAATAAATGAAATAACGTAAATGATTTCCACACACAATCCAAAAAAAATTCTCACCTTGAAAAAACTTGAAACTCTCCTACAAATCCCACCAAGAAAATAAAGTTATTGCCTAGAAGGGAGAAAAAAAAAACAATAAAGCAATATTTGAGCTTGCATTGCTTTAATGAGTCAAAAGTGAATACATTTGTACAAATCAAGATGTGTGAGCTGGGAATAAAAAGAGTGAAAGACTCGTGGAGAAGCTCGATGATTCTGCTCATCTTACAATTTTTCATTTTAAATAAAAGTTTAATACAAAAATCTTGAGCTCACCTCCCACTGTTCATTTCTGTAAAGACTCCTAGGCACTTGATGATATCATAGACAAATAAACTGGAAAGACTCCCTAAAAGTTAAATATTCACAAACATTTTTCTAGGGTCCCATCATCTTTTGTTAGTTCTTTTTTTAATATAAACTTATTTTCATTGGAAGTTAATTACAAATCCACATTCCTCTCTAACTTTGGCAACATGAGTACGCGGGCGTAGAGAAAGCCTAGAAGGAGCAGTGCCAAGGGGTGAGGAGGTAAAAAGGAAGCAGTTTCCTAAATGGAGAAATCAAAGTGGAGGTGCATCGCTAGCCAGAGGAACCAAGATGCTCATCACAGTCCCTAGGTCTATAGGGGGTACCCAAACATGACAGAGGCCTTTCATAATCATCTTTATGTGATAGGGCAGCCTAAATACTGAGCATCTGACAGGCTACAAACTTGTATGCAAAATGTAATTATATTGCATTTGAAAATCAAATGTGTCTTAAAAGCAAATCTAGAAAGAAACATAATAAAGGAAAATAGTTTATTTCTGGTTGTGAAATTATAGGTGATTTTCATTACCTCGTTTTTACTTTTATGTATTTTCCTACTTTGACAACTGAAAGTGTAAAGGAATACAATTCAAATTTGTACCAGAGACTCTAAGAATATTAAACGCATTCAGTTCATAACCTAATATGTGCTGTGCTGTGCTCAGCTGCTTCTGTCATGTCCGGCTCTTTGTGACCCATGGACTGCAGTCAGCCCAGGCTCCTCTGTCCATGGGATTCTCCAGGCAAGAATACTGGAGTGGGTTGCCATGCACTCCTCCAGAGGATCTTCCCAATCCAGGGATCAAACCCACATCTCCTGCATTGCAGGCGGATTCTTTACCCTTGAGCTACTGGGGAGGTCCATATCCTGGGATAAAAGTCCTTAAATCATCTCACCTCACATTTTAACAGGCCAGTATTCTTTCTCTTCTCTCGACCTCTCCAAACCTCTTTTCTCTCAGTAGTTGTGGAATGGCTTCTCATCATTTCTCCCAGACCCTTCCACTCACCTTCTTAAATCACTCATCCTCTTATTAGGCATCTCCCTTTCAGTTATAAAATCCTAGTGGCCTACTTCTGCCTTTTATAGTTCTACAAACCTTTTAGCTTATATTCTGATTGTGTGTTGTGTGTTAGTCGCTCAGTCGTGCCTGACTCTTTGCGACCCCATGGACTGCAATCCACCAGGTTCCTCTGTCTGTGAGATTTTCCAGGCAAGGATACTGGAGTGGGTTGCCATTTCCTTCTCCAGGGGATCTTCCCAACCCAGGGATAGAACCTGGGTCTCCCGCACTGCAGCAGGCAAATTCTTTACCAACTGAACTACAAGGGAAGGCATACCATAAGGGCTGAGAAGTAACACAGCTGTGAGCACCCCAGAAATGTGAACAACGGTGGGAGAGGCTATAGATACTTTTCTGATTTTTCAACAAATATGTGAAGCACATAATGTAAACCAACAATTTTAAAAAGTTCTTTTGTTCTTAATTTTAAACTATATTTTTTTACCTTTTTCAACACTACATCTTTACTTGTGCTATGTCAACTCATTTTTCCTGCCCTTGGGCAAGTCTATCTCACAACTTTATTAGTCACTCCCAGTCCCTAATAGGGGCTTCCCTGGTGGTTCAGACAGCAAAGAATCTGCCTGCAGTGCAAGAGACCCGGGTTTGATCCCTGAGTCAGGAAGGTCCTCTGGGGAAGGGAAAGACTACACACTCCAGTACTCTTGCCTGGAGAATTCCATGGACAGAGGAGCTTGGTGGGGTAGCAAAGCGTCAGACACAACCAAGCAGCTAACACTTTCAGTCTTTAATGTCATCACATTTTCAGAAAAGAAAATTCTGAAACAATCTAATAGTAAAATTTCAACTTATCATCCAGTTTTAAATATCTCTATTTCCCAGTTCCTGTGGGAGGGGTGGCATCCACTTCAAAATCCCTCCCTTTTATTCTCCTGCTTCCCTTCTCCACTTCCCCAGGATGCCTCTGTCTTCTTCAGAATCAGAGCAGCAGGAGCAAGAAGGCAAAAGCAAAAAGGCTCTTGCTCGATCGAGGCAGCTACAGTCTGATGATGGTAAATCAGACTGTGCTGGACGTCTGAATGCCAGCTGTCTGTCTCTCAGTGTTTTCATCATTCTTTGAATATCACTCCTTTGGACATCTACAACCACTGTCCTCTGCCACAAATGATTCATCTCTTTGTTCATTTCTCTTCACTCTCACCATTGTCTACTTACTGATGCTACCTATTGGGGTTGTTCCATCCTGCAAGTGTCTCTCAGGGAGTCCCTGACAACCCAAGCCAAGCCCTTCTCCAAAATTCCACATCTGCTCCATGGGATACCTGCATAGCTTCTTGTCCTGTCAGGATGCAACTGATACTGCTCTGTTGACTTTGCTAAACGCAGGGCAGTCAACCAGTCTGATCTTTTAGATTTTCTCAAATGCAAGACTAGGGTGTATGTCCTCCTCCTCCAATGGACATAAACTTGCCTACTCTTGAGGATGGAGATGGCCAAAGGGTCACCAAACAAACTTAGGGCTACTTTTAAGTAACATTGCATTGAATGTGCAATATTTCACTTTAAAATTGAGGCTACTGAGCACTTTTTATTCTTGGCCTTTGACTCTCAGCCAAAACAGGCATCATGAAAAAAAATCCATCTTAACATTCTACCACATATTTTTTTTATGTCAATGGAGTTTTAGGGTATTCACTTTCACCAGAACTAATTTTGCCACTATTTTCCACATGTGCCATGTGCTCTGGCATGTCTGACTCTTTGTGACCCCATGGTCTACAGCCCGCCAGGCTCCTCTGTCCATGGGGATTCTCCAGGCAAGAATACTGGAGTGGGTTGCTATGCTCTCCTCCAGGGGATCTTTCCAACCCAGGGATCCAACCCAGTTCTCTCACATTGAAGGCAGATTCTTTACCAACTGAACCACCAAGGAAACTCATTTCCTCATATACGTATTATAACCCATGAAGTTCTGCTTATCAGTAGTTCATGAGTTATACAAGCTGAATCTCTTAACCAAAAGAATTTCTTGAAAATTGGCTAGCTGGGTACCTGAAAATGAAGCAGTCATCATTCCTTGCCTTTGGAAAGAGTATCTCATCAAATGGACATGACAAAACAATTACAAATTAATAAACAAATTAATGACAGAAATAGACATACATTGGAGTTAACTCTATATAAGAATTCCTTAATTGAAAAGATACTGGACTTCCCTGGTGGTCCAGCGGTTAAGAATCCACCTGCCAAAGCCGGGGACATGAGTCTGATCCCTGCTCTGGGAAGATCTCACATCCTAACGGGCAGTTAAGCCAGGGCACCACAACTAGAGAAAGCCCTCACGCAGCAACAAAGACCCAGCACAGCCATAAATAAATAAATAAAATAATAAAAGGATATGGTGTCTTGGCAGTGTGTAATGTAGCTAAGCTGGGGCCATATTTCCCAGAATTCTCTTCTCTTCTTCTTTATGACTGAATAAGTATTAGCTCTGCCTCCTTCCTCTAACATTTTCCAGCTACACCACTGTCCCTATGCTTCTAATTTCTCCACATCTGGCCTTTTATATTTGTCTGTTGAACCATGAGCCCATTTAGGGTAAAAATAAAACGCTAATTTCTGTAGCATGCACTGGGTTCCAAATGTCCACATTCCAGAGGAAAAAACTATGGAAAAATCCAATCTAATTTCTTAGCATACCGTAATTAGTATCTTGATCAGTAAATTTAGAACATAGGGCACCATACAGATGAAGAAGGAGGTAGATTTTTAAATACATCTTCTTGCATCTTTATTAGAAATGAACATCAATTTGTAACACTAGCATAAATAAATGCACAATGACATAATAATATGATTGAGTACTGAGTAGCCATTTGAAGCATGTTATAGCTTGATCAATGACAGGAGAATATGCTTATGATATAATGAGTAAAAAGATTCAGATCTAGATTGACAAAATGTCATAAAATATATCATACATATTCATTTTAAAGTCTGAAAAGAAATAGATTAAAATGTTAACAATGGCTATCTCCAAGTGGAGAAATAACGATATTATCTTCTTTTTTAACTTAATTATCAAGATGGTAGTGCTATAATCTGGAAAGGGACATTTTTAAAAGACACAAACACCATCACAGTATAATTGGTAGAAGATGGGTGATAATGTCAGGTCAGCTATGGGTGTGGTGAGGGAGCAGAGAGACCATCATCTGAGACATCGTTGTGCTTGAGCACATCCCAGCCCCATGAGAATCATGCTTCAGGTTTACAAACCCCAGGTTCATCTCAGTCCAGGGACAAGAGAGTGATGGTCTGGACCGCAGTTAGATCAAAGCAAAACCCTTTTTCCTCTAAAGTCCTGAAACACTTCAGAACAAATTATATCCTATCCAAGGGATACAAAGAGTACCAGTGGAATCCTGGGACCACTTCTCTGAATTCAGTTCACATGAATCGGGGAAAAGACAAAAGAATAGTCCTTCTTAAAGGCCAAACTTGGAAACCATAGTGTATCACAAAAGCATACCCGTCACATTTACTGTAAAAATACGAGTCTCTACTCTCAAATATAGGCGAGAACTCTGAATGCAGCTCACAAAGAAATCATTTATTTGTTGATATTCTATCAACACACTGAAAGATAAAAGTAAATATATTACCCAGGTAGAAAAATATCTTAATAATCAATGACTATGAACCCATCTTTAAATACAAAACAATTATTGAGATGTCTCATCATAAAATAAATAAGAAAATTGACTGATAGTTAATACAAATATTAGGAGAAAGTATACTAGCCAGATAGCTCTAGGAAAGGTATCCTATTCTAAGTTTCCAAATGTTCTAAATTTTTAAATAAAAATCCAAAACAGACTGATAGAGACTGGATTATATCATAATTCTAACTTTGTATGGTTACTTGGCATTCTAGCATTATAACATTAGACAAATTAACTTTGTGATTTGTGTTTAATTTTCAATGACTTACTTAAATGCAATTTACGCATAAAATACTCAAGACCCATGTTTCCGTCCTCCTCCATCCCCCTGGAAAGTGAGCACAGAGTCCGTACTATAGTCAGGTAGCATAGTTATAGCAAAAGCAATCTAGCAGCTGACAGGGCTGAGAAATTACTGCTCCAGCATTAGAATGTAAAATTTTTAAAGTTTAAATACAAAAACTTTGCAATGATAAAATTGCAGTAGCAGGTTCAACTTATGTTTACATCCCAGAAATAAAGTTTATGATAGTTACATCTATCTTTGGTCCTAATTTTTTTTTTTAACATTCAGCCATTTTGCATTAGGCCAATATGTGTTTTTGGCAACACTTTATCGTCATTCCATTTGTCTGTATCTTCTGCTCCTACAATCCTGACCCTTTCATCCAGATTCCAAATTCTAAAGTTCTAAGTTTCCAGATTCACTCTTCTACAAAGCTGTTAGATAAGTCAAATCACAGGGATTCACTGCATGACTCCAAATCAAACAAACAAAATACATTGGAGGGGATTTTTCCCTAAGAGATAACAGCTGTGTTATTGTATTTCTTAACGGCTTTCTTGGGACTTTAATAAACACTGCTTCCAATCTCTGATTCCCAGACCTCTAAACCAATAAAATAAACTACAAGAAAAGAAAAAGAAATTCACTTCGGCTGAATTGTTAAATATATTTAATTAAGGATTTCTTAAAAGTCACCCTCAGAACTTTCTCTTTTCTATTTTCCCATGTCTTTTCTTTTTTTTAATTTATTTGTTACTTAAGTGAAACCTTACTCCCTTTAGAGTTAGCTCTGTTCACAAAAGTAATGAAGTAATTATCTTACCTTCATGTTTGGGAAAACATTCAGGGCAGCAGAGAGAAGGAAAATGTCCTCCTCCAGTGCCCAGTGAATTTCCAACAGTGGGAAGAGGCCAGCAGCCTACTCCCCGCCTGTCTGTCCCTTCTGGGGATTCATTTGGCATTCATATACAGAGCAAGCAGTTCTGAGACTTTGCTCTGACCCCAACCGGGTTCTCTGGGACTCTGAGAACCTGCCTTGTACTTAGTCTGTGTCTTGAAACCAGATGCATCTTATCAATTTGCACAGGCCTCAGCTACAGTCAGCTGGGACTGTTTGGAAGCATAGTTCTGAGGAAACATCTGTAAATCAAGAAAAGCAGAAAATATTCTCACTTCAATGTTTAAGTGGTTTCCAACCAAAGGAGACTCTGTGGAAGGCGAGGAATAAGCGTCCTTCCTGTTTCAGTTTATCACACAAAGCAGATGGTTTCATGATTCTCTAAAAGGGGGTTATACAGCAGACTTTGAGATTAGACACTGTGGAAGAAAAAACTTACATGCCATTCCGTGACTCAAAATGGAAATGGAATTTCTGGAATGGAATCGTGTATGTGTGTGTGTGTGTGTGGCCTAACACAATATAATATACATTTCTTCATGTGAAGAATGATCAAAAAGAGCATTGTGTTTTGCAAACATATTTAAAGCCATCACTAATTGCTCCCAAGAATTTCCCTTAACGCTATGATATCCAGATCACTCCTTTGGAAAGTTCTTGTCACAGTCATCATTTATGTTCCACTTTGTCTTCTTCAGTTATCTTGTCTTATTGTGCCAGATCCTCACTTTCCACAGCTTTGCCTTGATTCTAGCAGTTCTCCAAGATCATTTTCACAGATTTCACAACAGGCTGCACTTTCGCAAGATTTCAGATTTTCTATTGAAGTTGAGTTACAGTTTTATTTGTATGATTTGGCCAAATATTCTGATACTTGCTGTTAGGACATTATGGGGAGAAGAGACATAAGCATGAGTGGGAAAGGAAATTTGAATTTAGAGTAATTTTATAATTAAACATTCCATTAGTGACTATTTTCCAGTTTTAATATTTTTTCATTTTATATCTAAAATGTCTGAATAACAAAGAATGACCCCCCACACACTCTCCTTTTATAAATTAACAGTGATCTTCCAAAGAAAAAAACTTTCCTATCTTTTGTCCAAGCCATTAGTGATTTGTGTGGAAACAAATTTTTGCCAAGAGAACAGGATGCTGAATCCTGAAAGATCTTTTTTGTAATTCAGCTCCAAGTGCGTGAATTCCAAATGTTGTGGACTCTCCTTAAGCACGCGGTGTGCATTTCCAAGTTCAGTGGCTGTCTTAGTTTGAGTTTCCCCAGAAGCAGATTCTGAGACAAGAATTCGATTGCAAGGGGTTTGGGGGGTTTTCTGCTTTGGGGGGTTTGTTGTGTTTTGGGGGGTTGTTTTGTTTTATGAAGTGAAGTGATCCTAGAAAGCACTGCTGAAGGATGAGAAAGTGAGACTGAGAAAGAAAGAAAGTCAATAAACGGTATTTTAGCATGCAAGATGCATATGTGTGCTAAGTTGCGTCAGTCATGTCCAACTCTGTGTGACCCTATGAACTATAGCCACCAAATTCTTCTGTCCATGGAATTCTCCAGGCAAGTGTACTGCAGTGGGTTGCCATGCAGGGGATCTTCCCGCCCCAGCGATTGAATCCACATCTCTTCTGTCTCCCGCATTGGCAGGTGGGTTCTTTATCACTGGGCTTCCCTGGTGGCTCAGAGGTTAAAGCGTCTGCCTCCAATGCGGGAGACCCGAGCTCGATACCTGGGTTGGGAAGATCCCCTGGAGAAGGAAATGGCAATCCACTCCAGTATTCTTGCCTGGAGAATCCCATGGATGGAGAAGCCTAGTAGATTACAGTCCACGAGGTCGCAAAGAGTCGGACACGACTGAGCGACTTCTCCTTACCCTCACCTTCTTTATCACTAGTGCCACCTGGGAAGCCCAGCATGCAAGATCCTGAGACAATTATAGCTCAGTCCCAGTGAGGAAATCTGGGAAACATTGAAGAACACGTTTCAGTTATTCCAACGGAGGGGTTAGGCTATATATACCAAACCCTGTTCATCAATGGTTAAGGGTGCTCCTGGACTCACTGAATCTCTGACACTTCCAGTTGGAACTAAGTGTAGGTTGAACATACATCTATAGCCAGGAAAAAAAAAAAAAAGACTTCCAGTAGAAAGTTTCAGGTATTTTCAGTATTTTCAGGTATTTGCAGAATATCAACAGCATCTGCCAAAGTAGTTTTTCCATTCATTTGCACATGCATTCATTCATTTGTTCATTCTAAATTCAACAAATATTTACAAAGTGTGCATAATATGATAGGTTAGGGGCTTTGACAGATGGAAACCTTGAGTAGCATCCTTCTTTATCTTCATAACGTACCCTCAGTACAGAGGATGAGTCATAAGTACAAATGCAACTGCAATAATTTAGAATTTGCATTGTTCAGCTTCCAGAGACAGTATTGCAGAAATTAAATCTAAAAACTTTACAAAAACTTCCATTCAGCAAGGGCTTTGTACTCACCCATTTCCACAGCTTTGCTGTCATATGAACAGTGTTTTTTCTTTCTAGAATTTCAGTGGAGAGCCATTGGAACAAAAGTTTCAAGTATAGGTGGAAGTCACACTGGGAAATTTGATTACCAGCAAAAGTTGTGTGGACTTTATTCAAAGGATAATGGCAACTCACCCTTTGCAAGTTTTAAGGAAAGAATCAAAGTGATGTTTTAGGATGATTTAAACACTGGTAGTGTGCAGGCTACATGGAAAGGATAAGGAGGGGAAGCAGAAAATGTGATTTGGAATTTATTTCAGTAATCAGACAAGGAGCAATCGAGGCCTCTTTTGAGAAGAGAAAGACAAAGGACCAGAGGTTTCATAGGGTTTAGTGATTGAAAGTAATCTCATGTCTGATTGACTAAAAAATTGGAAGAATTTAACAACAAATTAATGAAGGAGGGAAATAGGAAATTGAAGAGAAAAAAGTGGTTTTAGAAAAGGGACATTTTCTATTTTGGAGAAAGTATCCAACACAGAACTGGAAATACAGACTTCTTTGGGAAAAAAAGTATCTTGGCAGAGAGTACATAACTAAAGTCGTAGGAAACTCATCACAGCGAAGACTAAAACCAAAAGAAATGCCCCTATTCTGGAGGAGGAAGAAGGAGAAAGCCAAAAACGGAGGGAGAGAGGTTCCAGAAGGAGAAGGAAAACCAAACAATTCATTGTCAAGCCAGCTGAGGGAGATTTCAAGGCCAGGCCAGTCAATGAAGACAAGTGCCATATGGAGGTGAAAGAGAAGGAATATTAAGGGAAGATCACACTGCTCAGCAATTAAAACATAATGTAAACAATGTGGATAAACTGAAGGCAGAGTTTCCCACACATTTTCCACTCTAGTGCAACAAAATACATTCAGAAAAAATAATTTTACAGCTGAATGTAACAAGCTGTGATATTACGGGCTTCCCAGGTGGCACTAGTGGTAAAGAAACCACCTGCCAATGCAGGTTAGATGTAAGAGATGTGGGTTCCATTCCTAGGTGGGGAAGATCCCCTGGAGTAGGGAATGGCAACCCACTCCGGTATTCTTGCCTGGAGAAGTCCATGGGCAGAGGAGCCTGGCAGTCTGTAGTCCATAGAGTCACATAGAGTCAGACACGACTAAAGCAACTTGTTACTCACGTGTCTATTATAGAGTATGGCTTCTCAGTCTCTAAATTGCTGACCTTTGGAGCTTGATCATTCTTTGTTGGTGGAGGGAGGTGAGGGATCTGTCTTGCGCATTGGAAGACAGCAGCTAACCTGGCCTCTTCCCACTCAGTGGCCATAACACCCTTCCCCAGTCACAACAATCAAAAATGTCTCCAGACAATGTCAAATGTCCCCAGGAGGCAAAACCACGACCCTCCACTGAGAACCACTGTTAATGTCTACCCCTAGCGAATGCTCAGCCCTAGATTCACAAAGTGCCATGCACGGGGCAATGTCAATTAAGTGTTCTGGAAGTCTGACACCAAGTAAAACTTTTAAAGACTTTTTCAAGCTAGAATTTCCCAAACTCATGTGACCACAGAACATGTATTGCTAACAACACTCAAAGCTGGTAAATGTGACAGGCTTTGGCAAAATTGTGTCTGAGCCAACACTGAATTGATAGAAGGGAAAGCAGGTTTTTGCCAATCTGTGGAAGAGCCTGAAAGTCACACTTACAGACTTCTCTACCCTTCTCCTGCTAGACACAAGAGTTAGCTTGTTTTCTGTTCCCCACTAGCCCCCAGTTTCTGAGGTGGCACTTTAAAATCTGTTACTATCCCCAAACCCTCCTCAAACTATTAATATGACCATTGATGATATCAAGAAGCGGTTCTGCTCCATCTCAGAGAGATACTGGAAAACATTTTAATAAGCGTGTTTCATTTACTAGCCATTTTGTTTTGTTCTGAATTGTTCCAACAGAATCCACTAACTCTGGGGAACAAACTCACTGGGGAAGAATAAAGTCTCCTTTTTTCTGTTAAGCCTGGTAAGGTCAGAATGGAAACTGCCAGAGGTGGGCATAAAGAAGCAACAGCACCCCCTAGTGGCAAGCATGCTCCAGTCCCTGGAGTTGAACAATAACAGGCTCGGGAGTTAAACCATTCACAGGGAATGAGAAACTGAATCTTCTAGGCTCTAAGTCAAGGGCTTGTGAAGCCTAATAAGTACTTCTAATAGGAGCCTAATAAGATTTAATAAAGCCTAATAAAATCTCTTTTTCCATTACAGTTTCACTATGTGAATACTCTGAGAATGGAAAATGATTGCTAGTCAATGCCCTAGCTAGAGGAAGATTTCAGCAAAATATTTACTGTTAAAAGCTTTATCATTACATTGAAATACTGTGATTTGTTCATAAAAGTGAGGCCACTAGACAATATCCTCTGTTGGTATCAAGTCCTTCATAAAGATGTTAAGGTTTAAGTAGATTAAGCATATGAACAGGGCTTCACCTCCCCTTTGGAAGAGAGGTTCTGACCCTACAACACTGGACACATCTTTGCTCTGGTGGTCCCAGTGACTGCAGGAGGTGATGAGACATTTTGTCATGATGGTTTTCAGGGCTAACTGAATTTAGAAGAGGACCTGTATCTCTCTGACTTCTAGTAGTCATCTGGGGTTTTCAGTTCTCTGCAGTACGTGGCAGGAGACTGTAAGTCTAAAACACATTTCATTCTGTTTAAATTTGAATTAAATCAAACAGCGCTAAGAAAGATGATATGAAATGCAAAGATCTCCGTGATCAACAGCTATTCAACAGCTGCTAATATCACAAAAGACAAATTAGGCATGAGGTGCCTCCAAAAGAAGGGACATACCACCAGCATCCATCCGTGTTCCTGCCGGAGGGACCAAACCTGAATCTGATCAAGCCTCTCAATGAGTTTGCAGAAAGCTCCAAGGACAGAGAAGCAGGCAAAACGGCACCACAATATGCAAACAGCAACACGCAGACTAGGAGAAACTTCAAGTCAAACACCCAGGACCCAGAGACTGTTTGAGTTTCCTGAGACATATAGCAACTGCATCAACCTAGAGAGGTGTATCAACCTAGAGAAGGGAGACGGGAGGGAGTTTCTATCACGTTGAGGTTTGAAGGAAACAGCAAAATTCTGTAAATCAATTATTCTTCAATAAAAAATAAATTAATTAAAAAAACACCCAGGACCTTTAATAGATTGTGAATCGTACAATGCAGGAAGAATGAAACTAAATCATAATGTCCAGGGATGCCCTTTAAGTGATAAAGCTATACAGAAATGCAGGTGAGATTGTTATGAAATCAGTTGGAGGCTGCATTGGTGGATGAGGCAGGTATAACTGAGATAGACACATGGAGTGGCTACTGGATGACAAAGTTTTTTTTGCCTGGATGGAGGTTATAGGGTAACAATTCATAAAATGTATTATATCATATGTTGATTTTCTGTACATGCATTTCATTTAACAATAAAAGTAATTTCAAAAAAAATTTTTTAAAGAAAAGAAAAAGATTTCCCTGGCTCTACTGTGTAAAATCCTGCAGAAGAAGGGTGAATATCAAAGGGCAAGGTCATTTTTTGATCTTCACTTTAAACTTGTGGTGCCCAAGTTAAAAAAGTTGATTTTTTCTTTTCCAGACCGAGTTCAGCATATTATGCCCTAAAGTGAAAGTCAGTCACTTTCAGAAAATGTCAGTTTATCCCATAATTTTAAACATTACTTCCTTAAACTGTCTTTATTTTCTTAATTTCATAGGTAGTGTCCATACCTTTTATGAGAGAATTCTCAATCTCTCCCATCTTTCCCTTATACTATTGCTGTTATTCATTTTAATTATTCATAAGCTATAATCACATAAATTGTTTCTATCATTATTTTAAACTAACAGTCAGATTTTAATTTTACCTTCATTTATTCCTTCTCTAATTATTCTCCCTTTCTTTAGGTAAAGTCCAGTTTCTTACCTGTAAAACTTTTCCTCCTGAAGAACTTCTTTTAACATTTCTATCAAGGCAGATTTGCTGGTGACAAATTCCCTCAGCTTTTATTTGTAGGACACAGAATTCTAGGTTAGTAGCTTGCTTTTATTCTCTTTTAATGCTTAAAATATTTTAACTTAATCTGAAAGTTCTACCCTTTATACTGGTGTATTTACACAATTTATAATTGTGTGGTTTTTCATATGGTTGGAATTAAGTCTTCCCCAACACTATTTATTTCCTATTTGGTCCATTTGTTCTTGCCCTCTCCCTCCCATCATTTTTTACCTTAACTGGCTTCTTTTTATTAATTGCATATTTTTAATGATTTTATTTAATTTTATTTTTTGATTTATTAGTTCTAGTGGTTACTCTAAGGCTTGTGTTAGACCCGGAGAAGGCCTAATCACCGGAGCCGTCGCTTCACAGACCACCAAGACTCGGATATCGATGCAACCGCAAGAGGATTTATTGAACCGGTGCGCCGGGGTTCGAACTCCTCGGGAGGAGTGAACCCAGAACGCTGGTCACTAAGGATTTTTATACAGAAAAATCACAAGCAGGCGGGAGTGAGGTT
>SJYC01040820.1:0-19196 GCA_006408675.1 Madoqua kirkii
CAACACCACAGTTCAAAAGCATCAATTCTTCGGTGCTCAGCCTTCTTCACAGTCCAACTCTCACATCCATACATGACCACTGGAAAAGCCTTGACTAGACGGACCTTAGGCGGCAAAGTAATGTCTCTGCTTTTGAATATACTATATAGGTTGGTCATAACTTTTCTAACTCAAAGGGTTGCTATATTAAATGAATCCAAGTAAAGCAATCAGCACTGCATCTGGAATACAGTAAACTGAGTCCATATAAATGTAAGCTAGTATACAAAAGATTAGAAAGAAGCCAAATATTCATCAGCAGTGGATTTGTTAAATAACTCATAGCATACATATTAAATGAAATATTTTGTAGCTATTAAAGAAGTTTCCTATGTAATGATATGGAAAGATCTACAAAATGCACAAGAAGAAAAAGAAAGATATAGAACAATAGATAACTTTGGGGTTAAAAGAAGGAAGGAGAATAATACATTGGGAAGGTGGGGGAAGTCTCTGCACATTCCCAGGGCAATGCTGTTCTCTGAGTGTGTGAGGCTCCCTGAGTGCCCAGGGAGAGGCGGGAGCAGAGCTCTGCACCACTGTGGAAGTGGACTGTGCTTCAGTTTAGTCTGTGTACCCAGATGATTTTTCACCCACCTTGGGTGGTTACCCACTTCAATCATCAACACGACTGCTTGTTATATTGTTGTTGAAAGTTGAAGAAAGTTGGAAGTTGTTAAGAAAGTAAATCCTAAGAGTTCTTATCACTAGGAAAAAAAATATATTTTCTACTTCTTCACTTTTTATCTATATGAGATGAGGGATGTTCACTAAATTTATTGTGATAATCATTCCATGATGTATGCAAATCATATCATGTGCTATACTCCTTAAACCTGTATGGTGTGTGCATGCTCAGTTGTGTCCAACTCTCTGCGACCCTGTGGACTGTAGCCCACCAGGCTCCTCTGTCCGTGGCATTCTCCAGGCAAGAATAGTGGAGTGAGTTGCCATTTCCTCCTCCAGAGGATCTTCTCCACCCAGAGATGGAACCTGTGTCTCCTTGCATTGGCAGGCGGATTCTTTACCACTGAGCATTCTTTACCACCTGAGAAGCCCGAAACTTATACAGTGCTTTATATCAATTATATCTTAATAAAACAGAAGAAAAAAGACATTTTAAACAACTAATTAATTTTAAAAGAATTTTTTTAAAAGAATATATTTACATACATGTTTGTATTTGCATGAAGAAACTCTGAAAGGATATACAAGAAATTAATAAAAATTATGATCTGACCGGGGATGCATAGAAATAGGGACTCAGTCGTAGACTGAAAAAAAAAAAGAAAAAATCTAAAATTTGAGAATTATGTTCTATTCAGAGGATTTTCTGAGGACTTAAGCCTGGAAAGCAGCCTCTCAGATGGCTCTGAGGAACTGCCCCACAGAGGTAGGGGAGGCTATATAGGAGTCTGCAACATAGACCAGGTAGCTAGATCATCAAAAGATTACTGTTAAAGAAAACCAGACATCTCAAGTTATTGAATTTGGCACTGTTCTGTGTGTGGAAAGATTCAAGAGTCTGGGCTCATTGAAATCACTCCTTTGATATACACCTAGCTATCTAGAGCCAGCATTTTGCTTTTCTCCATCCTGAATCCCTCAGAGTGCACAGCTGGAGGTGACTGCAGGGGCTGCTGGCTTCTAGCTGCAGAATTGTATTTTACTGATACGGCAGGCAACATTTTTCATCCACAAAATGAAAAGATGGAAACGGTTTACACTGAAAAAGATATGGGACTAAGGCTTTATACCTTACATTAGTATATATTTTTTAATATGTTGATGAATGCATTACCTATTCACAAAAGAAATTTTTAAGTATTGCATTTTATTTTGTTAGCTTCTATTACTTTTTCATTCATGGGTGCATGCTAATTCATTTCAGTTGTGTCCAACTCTTTGCAACCCTGTGGACTATAGCCCACCAGTTCCTTTGTCCATGGGATTCTTCAGGCAGAAGTGGGTTGCCATGCCCTCATTCAGGGGATCCTTCTGACCGAGGGACTGAAGCCGTGTCTCTTAAGTCTCCTGCATTGGTGGGCAAGTTCTTTACCACCAGTGCCACACTTGTTTGTTCATTCATTTGGTTGAAGGAACTGGGGTATGTGGTGGGGATTTACACAGCCATGATAGAAACAGGAATCTTACTGAAATGGTACACTGGCACCAGGGCCAACAGGATGATCTGGATCCAAGGCAGATCTACTGATTTCTAGATCTTCACTCTGATGTGGCCATGTTTCCAGTTTATGCTCTTTAACAGGGAGCACATACATGAAGGGCAATGATTGTATGTGTTTAAATATACATATAAGGACTTTCCTGGTGATCCAATGGCTAACACTCTGAGCTAGCAATGCAGGGTCTCCAGATTCAAATCTTGCTCTGGGAATTAGAGCCACAACCAAGAATTTGCAGGTCACAACTAAACCCAGCACAGCCAAATAAATAAATACACCTACACACACACACACACATATGTATATTAATTTACTCATATTCATAGAGAAATCAGCTACACTCTCTTTCTGCTCATTTTTCAGCTTCTACTGGTATGGGCCTGCTTCTTGGGAGAAAATGTGGCTCACCAGAAAATCAGTCAAATTTTGTCTCAAATGTAGGCTTTATCTTTGCTATCTCTGTTATTCTGTTAAGCCTCCATTTTTTTTACTTAAAGAATAGTGAAAACTTCTTTACAGGGTCGATGAAATTCAGGATGTACACACTGCAGCATGCTCATTTTTCAGCTTCTACTGGTATGGGCCTGCTTCTTGGGAGAAAATGTGGCTCACCAGAAAATCAGTCAAATTTTGTCTCAAATGTAGGCTTTATCTTTGCTATCTCTGTTATTCTGTTAAGCCTCCGTTTTTTTTACTTAAAGAATAGTGAAAACTTCTTTACAGGGTCGATGAAATTCAGGATGTACACACTGCAGCATCTTGAACACACACAGGCAATGGGCAATAAGTGAGTTTTTTTTAATATATGTGGGGCTTCCCTGGTGGCTCAGATAGTAACAAATCTGTCTGCAGTGCAGGAGGCCTGGGTTTGATCTCTGGGTAGGGAAGATCCCCTGGAGAAGGAAATGACAACCTACTCCAGAATTCTTACCTGGAGAATTCCATGGACAGAGGAGCCTGGTGGACTGCAGTTGATGGGGTCACAAAGAATTGGACACAACTGAAGGACTAACACTTTCTTTTCTTAAATATATGCATAAGCAAATGTGAACCAAAGAAATTTAGCAAAACAGTTGATCCAAGGATATTCCTCCAATAATATCAAGTTTGGGTGCCAAACTTCCTGAGAACAATCAAATCAACTCAGTTCAAGAGGAATTTGATTAACAGTTTCCAGGGAGGTCATCAGCTATCTGATATTAGATTCTTATGGGTCTGTGAAAATAGTCATTGGGGAACCTAGTGCTATTTTACAGGTCTAAGTTGATATGATTTAAAATAAGAATGTACAGACTTAACCAAGTATCAAGATTCTTTCCTTTAGATTGAAATTAAAGCAACAAGTATTGTGATAGTGATGGAACAGCTCACCCAGTGAGAAAGTCCAGTTGACAGTTCAGCTCAGTTCAGTCGCTCAGTCGTGTCAAACTCCTTGCGACCCCATGAATCACAGCACATCAGGCCTCCCTGTTCATCACCATCTCTCAGAGTTCACTCAGACTCAAATCCATCGAGTTCGTGATGACATCCAGCCATCTCATCCTTGGTCGTCCCCTTCTCCTCCTGGCCCCAATCCCTCCCAGCATCAGAGTCTTTTCCAATGAGTCAACTCTTCTCAGGAGGTGGCCAAAGTACTGGAGTTTCAGCTTTAGCATCATTCCTTCCAAAGAAATCCCAGGGCTGATCTCCTTCAGAATGGACTGGTTGGATCTCCTTGCAGTCCAAGGGACTCTCAAGAGTCTTCTCCAACACCACAGTTCAAAAGCATCAATTCTTCAGTGCTCAGCCTTCTTCACAGTCCAATTCTCACATCCATACACGACCACAGAAAAAACCATAGCCTTGACTAGACGGACCTTAGTCGGCAAAGTAATATCTCTGCTTTTAAGAATATACTATCTAGGTTGGTCATAACTTTTCTTCCAAGGAGTAAGCATCTTTTAATTTCATGGCTGCAGTCACCATCTGCAGTGATTTTGGAACCCCAAAAAATAAAGTCTGACACTGTTTCCACTGTTTCCCCATCTATTTCCCATGAAGTGATGAGACTGGATGCCATGATCTTAGTTTTCTGAATGTTGAGCTTTAAGCCAACTTTTTCACTCTGCTCTTTTACTTTCATCAAGAGGCTTTTTAGCTCCTCTTCACTTTCTGCCATAGGGTGGTATCATCTGCATATCTGAGGTTACTAATATTTCTCCTGGCAGTCTTGATTTCAGCTTGTGCTTCTTCCAGTCCAGCGTTTCTCGTGATGTACTCTGCATAGAAGTTAAATAAGCAGGGCAACAATATACAGCCTTGACGTACTCCTTTTCCTATTTGGAACCAGTCTGTTGTTCCATGTCCATTTCTAATTGCTGCTTCCTGACCTGCATACAGATTTCTCAAGAGGCAGATTAGGTGGTCTGGTATTCCCATCTCTTTTAGAATTTTCCATAGTCTGTTGTGATCCACACAGTCAAAGGCTTTGGCATAGTTAATAAAGCAGAAATAGATGTTTTTCTGGAACTCTCTTGCTTTTTCCATGATCCAGAGGATGTTGGCAATTTGATCTCTGGTTCCTCTGCCTTTTCCTAAACCAGCTTGAACATCAGGAAGTTCATGGTTCACGTATTGCTGAAGCCTGGCTTGGAGAATTTTGACCATTACTTTACTAGCATGTGAGATGAGTGCAATTGTGTGGTAGTTTGAGCATTCTTTGGCACTGCCTTTCTTTGGGATTGGAATGAAAACTGTCCAGTCCTGTGGCCACTGCTGAGTTTTCCAAATTTGCTGGCATATTGAGTGCAGCACTTTTCACAGTTGACAGTTGCATTATTATAACTTTGATGAGGCAAAAAGTGAAACCAATTATGTTAGTAAATGCTTTTATTGTCCAAAAGAATTTTCAAAACATGTGGCTCAATGTAGGGTGAAATAAAGAGGGCACCTCATATGTGAAAACATCAGGAAGAACTCGGCAGAATATTTAGCACTTAACTTACATAAAGTCAGTTACTCAGTCATGTCCGACTCTTTGCAACCCCATGGACTATAGCCTGCTCCTTTGTACAAGGGATACTCCAGGTAAGAATGCTGGAATCAGTAGCCATTTCCTCCTCCAGAGGATCTTCCCAACCCATGGCACAAACCCAGGTCTCCTGCATTTCAGGCAGATCCTTTACCATCTATGCTACCAGGGAAGCCCAAAGACTAAAGTGGGGAAACCTCAAATTGAGAGGTAGCCTTTCAACACTGTGCCAACACAGAAAGTAACCTCTCAGTTCACTGGGGAAATTGTGCAACACTCTTCAACTGTATAAAACAGACTCATGAAAATGGGCATACAGTTGATTTTTATCTAAAGTGTGTCCCTTACTTCTCTTTCCCCAGAATAGACCTTGTGTTTTTGGCCAGAGTAGTTTGAGAAACGCGTATTTTAATGGGTGCCAGAGTAGTTTGAGAAATATATATCAGTGCAATTCAAGGTGATAAGGCACCCCTGAATCATTCTAGACTTTTTCTTCCTTCTGTCTCCCACATCCAATTAGTCAACAAGTTCTATAGAATGTACTTCTGCATTATACGTTCCTTCATTCTTTTCTACTGTTAATGTATAGCTAAGCCTTCCATTTCTCTTACTCCATATTCTTGTCTGGTATTCTTACTTGAAAGTGTTAGTCACTTAGTCATGTCTAACTCTTTGTGACCCCATGGACTGCAGCCCATCAGGCTCCTCTGTACATGGAATTTTCCACGCAAAAATACTGGAGTGGGTAGCCATTCCCTTCTCCAGGGGATCTTCCCAACCCAAGGATCAAACTCTAGTCTCCACATTGCAGGCAGATTCTTTACCATCTGAACTGCAACTCACCCTTTCAAAGTGTATAATTTAGTGGTTTAAAAAATATTCACTTGTGTGTGTGTCACTTGTGTGTGAAACCATCACCACTGTTTTAAAAGCCCTGTAGCCATTAGCATTCACTTCCCATTTTCCACAATCTCTAGCTCCTGGAAACCACTAATATATTTTCTGCCTCCATGGATTAGCTTTCCTGATATTTCATGTAAATAGAATCATACAATATGTGGCTTTTGTGTCTCACTTTTTCACTTAGCATAATGTTTTTGATATTCACTCATGTGATGGTATGTATCAGTACTTTATTCCTTTTTATGGATGAATAATATCCTATGGCTGAGATGTATGTTGTTTATCTATTCATCAGTTGATGGATATTTGAGTTGTTTTATTTTCAGGCTGTTCTAAATAATGCTGCTGTGAACACTCCTACAGAAGTTTTTATATGGACACACGTCTCTAAGTGTTTTGAGACTACTCCTAAGTGTAGAATTACTGGGTCATATGGTAACTCTTTTTTAACATTTTGAAGAACTACCAAACTATTTTTAAAAACAGCTGCATCATTTTACATTCCCACCAACAATGTATGAAAGTTTTCATTTCTCCACATCCTCAAAAGCTTTTTATGCATCTGTTGAGAAGATTGTGGGTTATCCTTTATTCATTTAATATGATCTATTACCTTGATTGATGTTCATATGTTGAACTAACCTTGCATTCCTGAATAAACTCTCATTTAGCCATGGTATGTAATCCTTTTTATGTCTGGTAGATTCAGTATACTAGTATTTTCTTGAGGAAACTTGTGTCTATACTGATAAAGGATACAGCTCTGTAGCTTTCTTTTCTTGTTATATCTTTTCTCTGCTTTTCATATCAGAGTAATACTGGCCTCCTAGAGAGAGGAACATGTTCCCTCC
Source organism: Madoqua kirkii (assembly GCA_006408675.1). Lineage (NCBI taxonomy): Eukaryota > Metazoa > Chordata > Mammalia > Artiodactyla > Bovidae > Madoqua > Madoqua kirkii. Next base: position 6,990 of record SJYC01040820.1, read on the forward strand.
TTTTCTATTTTTGGGAAAAGTTTGTGAAGGAATGGAAAGACTCCATCTCTGTCTCCCTACCCTGCTACTAGTAAGCTTTTGTATTAGTAACAATTTCTATTTGCTTGAGCTGTCCTTTCAATGTTTCTTTTATGCAACTCTAAGAAAGACAAATATATGTTCTTATGATTGGACAGAAGGAACAGTTATCCACATGTCTTTCACCGGAAGAATTCTTGGATTCCTACAATCAAAACTACCCTTGCCGATTCTCCTCCATTCCACCTCATCAGTTATCCCTGAAATATATGTCAAAATCACAACCCTTGTTAAATTCATTCTGCCTGTTTCCCCTTGTACCCTGCGATTGGTCTTACTTTAAATTGATGACCATGAACCTCAGGGCTAAATGGTAATCACACTACATTGCCTAGTCCTATTCACCCTATTTCACACTTCTTTTTCTAAACTTTTTGTTTTTCACAAATTCAGTATCTGGTAATATCTTTCTTCTTTACCTCACTGAGACCACTGAACCACGGGAGAAACTTCCACATACCCTCACTGAACCAAAGTACTCTGCTTTCTCTCTGGTTATACTAATTGCTTCTTTTATCTAGGTTGTTTTCATGTCCTGGCTATTATAAACAATGCTGCAATGAACATTGGGGTACTTATACTCCTAATTCAGTACCTAGATATTCTACCTCACATTTCTCTACTAGAAGCCCTGAAGAGAAAGAAAATAACTTTGGACCCATACTGAGTCTTTTTGATATCCAGAATTCCTGGATGGCTATCACAGTAAATTAGTTCAGAATACTCTCAGGCCGGCATTCTAGACAAGAACAGAGCCTCTGTCTCAACCCTCAGCCCTGAAACTGGGGGCACTGGGATGGATGTAAAGATTGGTGAGTTGATGCTAACAAGATTTTAAGTGGCAGAAACAGAGCTCTCTCTTAGCTTCATAGAGCTTAGCAGAATCAACACTGAGCTTAACCAGTGTTTGTCTGGCATGTCAGTCCCCTATGACATTCGTCTCTTGTTCATCCTTGAATCTGTCTATACTGGTTTCTATCTAATATTGATCATTGGGATGCTAGAGATAGATATGAGGTACAGTGGGGAAAACTGGTAAGTGTAATTTAGGCTGAAAGAATCCAAGAATTCTTCCACTGAAAGACTTATGGATAACCATTTCAGCCTTACTTTCCCCCTCGTACTTCCAACATCTACTATCTCATATCTGTTCTTAATCAATGGCCTCCTTATTTCATTGGGAAAAAAAAATCCATTTAAAAGGACTTCTACACACTCGCATTGTGCATCCACGCACTTACCAGCATCCATGCCCAAATAGGCTCGCTATCCTTTGTTACCACAGGTGAGCTCTGCAAGCTTCTAACCAGCCACCTCCACCAACTATCAACCAAACTCCAAATTGTTCCCTCACAGCTAGAACCTGAGGAGCCAGCTTGCATCATTCTTAAAAACTCTGCTTAGAAAAAATCCTGCACTCCGTGAGAGCGCATCCCCACTCCCTCTGCGATAAAGCGCTGCACAGCGGAGTGATTATGCAGCCCTTGTTCCAGCAGAGATATTTACATGGGCCCCAAACAAGTACATTTTCAGGACCCGCAGTGCTTTGCATTTGGGCCCATGGAAGGTGCTCAGAGCATTTTTCAGAATAAACAGCATTCAGAGACACAACCCCAGATCCCAGGGTTCAGCTTCAACCAGAGAGTTTCTAACTCTCTCAGGAAAAGTTTTGCCTAGGGTTTGATTCATTATTGATGACTGACCCCAATAAAGTATAATAAAGTAGATTGATAAGGCCTGTTTCAAGAAGAAAGCTTACTATCCTATTCCCCCTCGTACTTCCAACATCTACTATCTCATATCTGTTCTTAATCAATGGCCTCCTTATTTCATTGGGAAAAAAAAATCCATTTAAAAGGACTTCTACACACTCGCATTGTGCATCCACGCACTTACCAGCATCCATGCCCAAATAGGCTCGCTATCCTTTGTTACCACAGGTGAGCTCTGCAAGCTTCTAACCAGCCACCTCCACCAACTATCAACCAAACTCCAAATTGTTCCCTCACAGCTAGAACCTGAGGAGCCAGCTTGCATCATTCTTAAAAACTCTGCTTAGAAAAAATCCTGCACTCCGTGAGAGCGCATCCCCACTCCCTCTGCGATAAAGCGCTGCACAGCGGAGTGATTATGCAGCCCTTGTTCCAGCAGAGATATTTACATGGGCCCCAAACAAGTACATTTTCAGGACCCAGCAGTGCTTTGCATTTGGGCCCATGGAAGGTGCTCAGAGCATTTTTCAGAATAAACAGCATTCAGAGACACAACCCCAGATCCCAGGGTTCAGCTTCAACCAGAGAGTTTCTAACTCTCTCAGGAAAAGTTTTGCCTAGGGTTTGATTCATTATTGATGACTGACCCCAATAAAGTATAATAAAGTAGATTGATAAGGCCTGTTTCAAGAAGAAAGCTTACTATCCTTTCTATTCCAACGAGTTCCCCATACCTCATGCTGGAGGAACTTTTTTTCACTCTCATAGCAACTAAGCACTCTGCTGAATGATGTGCACTTTTGGTTTAAAAAAAAAATGATGAACTCGACCCTCCATTTACCCTGTTTCTTAAGCAACAGTATAGAAAATATGATGCTGCTCATAAATAAAATTGAATTTCCAAACCATTTTATATTCCATATGAGAGCATCTTTCAAAAATATATAGAAAAAAATGCCACTGGTGATGTAAGCTCCCAGGCATTGAAAGAAGCTGTTGAGCCTGATTCTTCAAAGATAGAGTCAATGCATTAAAGCAGTGTTTTTTTGTGAATTAGTGGCAACATCAGGTCACTGCCTAGACTTTTCCATGTGCCCCAGCCTCTGTCATCTGCCTTTTTGTTTTTCACTTCTCTTTCAACCAAAAAGAATTCCCCCATGTCAATTTTCAGGCATATTTTCCATATACCCTTAGTCCCACTATTCATCTCTCATGACACCTGAAATTATGGCTTTAACAATCCATTCTTTGCTCCAAATCATCCCTAATCTGGGCAATTTAAAAGTCCTACTTGAAAAGAATACTGACTATATGAAAGGCAACAGAAAAGAAGGGAAAGAAAAAGATATGAAAAGGAAATGAAGCAGCATATTAGCCTTTCAGTTTGAGCCAAGATTGAGCCAGTGATACCAACAATCCTGGGTCTCAAAGCTCCCGCTATGGCCTTACCTCCTCCATCCCCCCCTGATGCCATGATTAAACAGGTCATTCACTATCTTCACATGGTGAGAGTTGGACAGATGGGAATTAAACTTATCACAGTATTGATTTTGAAATGTATAGAATATCAAATCACATGCTGCACACCGGGAACTAACAAAGGTAACTTATACTTCAAGAACAAACAACAAGAGAACTCATAGAAAAAGGGATCAAATTTGTCGTTACCAGAGTTAGGGGATGGGGGCAGGAGGAATTAGATGAAGGTTGTAAAAAGGTACAAACTTCCAGTTAAAATAAATAAGTATCAGAGATGTGATATACAATATGATTATGTAATTAACACAGCTGTATATTATATATGAAGGTTGTTAGAAGAGTAAATTTCAAAAGTTCTGGTTACAAGAAGAAAATGTTTTTTCTTAGTCTTTTATTTTGTATCTGTAGGAGATGACGAGTGTTCACTATATTTTTTGTGATAATCGTTTCATAATGGGTATGTCAAACAATTATGCTTTACATCTTAAATTTATACAGTAACTTATGTCAGTTATGTATGAATAATAAAGGTGAAAAATTGGAACTTCCCTGGCCGTCCAGTGGTTAAGACTTCAAGCTTCCACTGCAGGGGGTGTGGGTTCAATCCCTGGTGGGGGAAATAACATCATGCATGATGTGTGGTGTGGCAGAAAAAGAAAAAAAAAAGATTAAGACTCCATGCTTCCAATGCAAGGGGCCTGGGTCGAACCCCTAGTCAGGGAACTAGACCTCACATGCTCGAAATAAAGATCCTGCATACTCTAACGGAGATCTAAGATCCCATATGCCACTAACTAAAACATGGTGCAGCCAAATAAATGAATAAATCTTTTAAAACAAGCCAGGACTTTCTTCACTGCAGCCCTGGTCTTCAAGACTGCAGTGCGGTTCAATCAAGTGAATGAAGCTATGACACATGAGCAGACAGATCACTGCCGATTCCTTGTACAAAGGCAGAGGGGACTGTATATTCTATCTTCTCAAGGAACAGGAGATACGTTCCTTCTGCAAGGACAGCATGACAAGTGTCAACAGATGTCTCCATGCTTGAGCCCTTCACCTTGCCTAAAGGATAACTGCAAGCGGGGGTTTTCTTAGCAGGAACACAAGTACACACAGCACCAGAGGCATTTTGGGAGCAAAGTGGTCCTTGGTGAAACAGCTGTAGCCACTTGACTCGTCTTCATCTACTCATCAGGTTTTCCCAGAGCACACTGCAGCCCACCTGAGAATATCTGGACTCAATTCCTGATTTGACCAAGTGCTTAACTTAACTCACTTAACTTTCTTCACTCTGGATTTCATTAAATAGAGATATATATGTATACTGTCTTTCCAGAGTCATGAAGAAAATAAACTGACTTCTCACATGATAACATTTAGGACACTTAGCACACAGAAAAGACTTGATAAATCCCAGTCATGAGTACTATGCTTAGTCATCTTATTATTAAATAATAAAGGTAATTAAAAAGACATTACCCTGTAAACTTAGTTTCATCGTATGGACTTCACAGAGCACTAAGTTTTCCTTTCTGTTGCTTTAATTTTGGGGGTAGAAACCACAAAATATAACTTACACTCAAATTATCTTTATCTTATTTATTGTACCCTAGATTATGAAACTAATATTGAGGACTTCATTGTTTCATGTTCCGTTTTCTAAAAGGTGAGTGTATCACTCTTCTAGGGTCAGAAATCCAAACATAATTTTTCGTTTGGTTTACTACATAAACATCTGTTTAAAAAAATATATGAAAGAGTACTTAATTTGCATTGAATCTTCCAGTTCTAGGCCAAAATATTTTATGCAAACTTCTTCTAATATCAGTTATTATAACTGGTATATTTAGAACTACAACATTGTTTATTCTTTAGTTTTTACTTTTTCACCACACCACTCAGCACATGGGAACTTAGCTCCCCAATCAGGGATCAAGCTCACATCCCCTGCATTGGAAACAAGAAGTCTTAATCACTGAACCTCCAGGAAAGTCCTGCTACCCCATTATTTTTAAACACTTTCATAGAACCACATTGCCTAGGTGTAGTAGAATCATTTAAAGACTCTGAGATTTTTAGTACTTTATAAACAAGACTTTTTACATCTGATGTATACATCCTTGCATATATTAATAAGAATATGCATAGGATGAATTCCCAAAGTAAATTTACTGGTTCAAAAGTTACAGATAGAGGGAGGTGGGAGAGATGTTCAAGTGGGAGGGGACATGGGTAAACCTATGGCTGATTCATGCTGATGTTTGGTAGAAACCCATACAATACTGTAAAGCAATTATCTTTCAATTAAAACTAAATAAATTTAATGTTGATATTTGACATAGAATGACAAAATTCTGTAAAGAAATTATCCTTCAATTAAAAAATAAATAAAATCAAAGTCGAAGTCAATGAATAAAATTTTTTTAAGTTATGGACATTTTTACATATGCAATCAAATTGCCTTCCTGAAAGCCTGATAATTTATACAGTCACAGAATTGCTTTTCTATCCTATACTTCTATTAATGCTAATTTTAAAAACTGTTATTGAAAAAGGTTGAAATTCATGCCCAAAGGTGGAAGTTGAGTAACTTACAAATTTTAACTATGTACATTTGCCTCCATCCTCTATAAGCAAAAATAACTTACCTCTATCTACTACATCTACTTTTTAGCTTCTATATTCACTGTGTATTAAGTTTTTTAAATTTAATGTTGATATTTGGCATAGAATGACAAAATTCTGTAAAGAAATTATCCTTCAATTAAAAAATAAATAAAATCAAAGTCGAAGTCAATGAATAAAATTTTTTTAAGTTATGGACATTTTTACATATGCAATCAAATTGCCTTCCTGAAAGCCTGATAATTTATACAGTCACAGAATTGCTTTTCTATCCTATACTTCTATTAATGCTAATTTTAAAAACTGTTATTGAAAAAGGTTGAAATTCATGCCCAAAGGTGGAAGTTGAGTAACTTACAAATTTTAACTATGTACATTTGCCTCCATCCTCTATAAGCAAAAATAACTTACCTCTATCTACTACATCTACTTTTTAGCTTCTATATTCACTGTGTATTAAGTTTTTTAAAAGTTTCCAACTAGCTAAAGAAATAATTTTAATTATACAAAGTTTAATACGCCAGCCCTAAAATACAAAGAGTTGGGCAGACCTGGTTTTAAGTATCTATAACTGTGGTATTGGAGAAGACTCCTGAGAGTCCCATGGAGATCCAACCAGTCCATTCTGAAGGAGATCAGCCCTGGGATTTCTTTGGAAGGAATGATGCTGAAGCTGAAACTCCAGTACTTTGGCCACCTCATGAGAAGAGTTGACTCATTGGAAAAGACTCTGATGCTGGGAGGGATTGGGGGCAGGAGGAGAAGGGGACGACCGAGGATGAGATGGCTGGATGGCATCACGGACTCGATGGACGTGAGTCTGAGTGAACTCCGGGAGTTGGTGATGGACAGGGAGGCCTGGCGTGCTGTGGTTCATGGGGTTGCAAAGAGTCAAACACTACTGAGCAACCGAACTGAACTGAACTGGTTGTCGTAGATGTGTTAGCATTCAAAAGATCCAGAAGATGGCAGTATAATGATGTTTTCTTAAATTCCAGAGAAAAATTTAAGCGGGTAAAATCTGAAACTGCAGATTGTTCACATTTTTATTGTCTTTTTTCTTAAAATGGTGCAAGATCATGAGATGTAAGGCGATAAGGAATCAGTAGATGAGCCCTCACCCTTAGGAAAGAGAAGTCGTGGTGGATGGACAGGGAATCTGAGAACTCTTGCTTCAAATATCAGCCCTTTGGGCCAGTCAGTATACTCTAAATCTACATTTATCTGTAGGTGAAATCATGAGTAATGCCCTCCCTGCAAGACTATTACGAAGATTAAATAAAATAAAATGTATAAACGTGTGCAGCCCTGAGAATATCATGAGCATTCTGGTTTTAGTTTTTAAAATCCTCCTCTGACAGCGATATCTACTAAAATATGCATGCCTGAAATAATGTGGCATCTTAAAATTACTTTTAAATGCTTCATTTAAAAAAGAAAAACTGAGGTAGAGAGAGAGAGAAGGCAAAATGGACAAGTTATTGCTAATTCTGGGAGTTGCTGTGAGATTAAGGGGATTGGTGATGCTACTCTCTTTGTGCATATGTTTTAAATTGTCATGTATGTGCACACATGCGTCGCTCTGGATGAAATGCAGAGCCCTGCTGGGTTGCAGGGCAGCAGCAGTGGAAGCAGAGAGGGCAGGCAGAATGATACTGCAGTCGTCCACAGAGAGGTGACGGTGGCTTAGACAGGACGGGTGGGAGTGGAGATCTTAGAAAACAATTGGGGGATAGGACTGTGGGGGCTGCAAATTTGGGAAGAGTTCTAAGTTTGAGATTTCTATCGGGAAATGTTGAATAAACGACTGGATGTAGTTCACAATACAGGCTGGCACTAGAAATGTAGATGGAGGTGGGGTATGCAGACAGAGTCGTTAGATATCATTTACTGTCAGGGAACTAAGTGATGTCAACAAGGGAGTGGAGAAATAGAGAGGTAGCCTCAGGATAGATGTATAGAGACGGAGCAAAGGAGAAGCCTGCAGAGAGTGATGCTCCCCTCTGTAGAACAGGACTGGCATAAGGCAGACTAGATATGCTCTGGTAGGTAAGCCACTTAGTGTCTAAACCACAACAGCCCTTTGTGGCACATAGCAGGGCTTCAACAGTCATTGTCCCTTTCTGCCCCGTTTGTCTCTCACAGATGGCCTCTCCTCTCACTTCCCTGGGGAAAGCAAGAAACAAAGGCCCTCAGGAGCCAGCACATCAACAACTTCCTGCTTCCCTCCCAACGCAAACCTATGGCTACCATCCACGCCCTCTTCCTTCCAATCCCAAGAAGACAAACTCCCTTTTAAACGTTCATTGTTCACCCACAGCCTGCCAATTCTCTCTGCTTCTGGGATGCTGCCCTACCAATTATGACATTTTGTCTTGTACTTTCTATTCTTTCCCTTGGGTAGATTCTTCCTCTCAGTCTGTAAGCATGAGTTCACACCACCTTTTTTTAAAAACGTCTTCTTTGAGTGATTTTTCTCTAAAAAGTGCTGCTCAGTTTTTATTGTGCACATGAAATACAAATAAATGTATTCACAGAACAGAAATAGATATGCAGGCATAGAAAACAACTTATGGTTACCAAAGGGGAAAGGAGAGGAAGAGATAAATTAAGTTGCAATTAACACACTGCTATATATAAAATAGATAAACAACAGCAACCTTCTTATAGTACAGGGAACTATACTCAATATCTGTAGTAACTTATAATGGGAAAGACTATATATATATATACACATATATGTATGATCACTTGGCCGTATACCAGAAACTGACACAACATTGTAAATCAACTATACTTCAATTTTTAAAAATTAACTATATTTTTTACATTTACCATAAATGTAAAAAAAACAATGTGCATGTGAAATATAAAGGGATATTGCTAGCATGTAGATCAGCATTCAGTAGGTAGAGAGGCTGCAGAGCTGAGGTTCTCCTGAATGCTGAGGCTGATGCCACAAGTTCACCTACCACACCTGTAGCCGTGGTTCTCAACCTTAACTGTGTGTTACCTAGAGAGCTTTAAAGAATGCTCGTATCTAGGTGCCACTCTCAGAAATCTTAGTACCCTTGACACAGAATATGGGCTCAACACTGGGCCTCCTTGGTGGCTCAATCGGTGAAGAATATCCCTGGAAATAATTGGAAAGAGGAGCCTGGTGGGCTGTAGTCCAAGGGATCACAAACAGTCAGACTTGACTGAGCGACTAAGCACACACACATAAATGGGCTCAGCATTAGAATTTTTTAAAACCTTCCCTGGTGATTTTAATGTGCAGACAATATTGAGAACTCTTTCTATCCAGGGGGTGGAATTACAAGGGACTTTCTACATCATACATTTCTATAGTGTTTGAACATTTTGCCAAATATTACATCGCTGCTGTTGTTTAGTCACTAAGTCTTTGCAACCCCACGTACTGTATGTAGCCTGCCTGGGATTTCCCAGGCAAGAATACTGGGATGGGCTGCCACTTTCTTCTCCAGGGCATCTTCCTGACCCAGGGATCAAACCCACATCTCCTGCACTGGCAGACAGGTTTATTTTGAACCATCAGTTCAATTCAGTTCAATTCAGTCACTCAGTTGTGTCCGACTCTTTGCGACCCCATGAATCGCAGCACGCCAGGCCTCCCTGTCCATCACCATCTCCCGGAGTTCACTCAGACTCACATCCATCAAGTCTGTGATGCCATCCAGCCATTTTATCCTTTGTCATCCCCTTCTCCTCCTGCTCCCAATCCTTCCCAGCATCAGTCTTTTCCAGTAAGTCAACTCTTAGCATGAGGTGGCCAACAGGAAAGCCCAAATATTATATTACCTTGGACTTCAAAAAAAAAGTGAATTAGAAGAAGAATGAGGAGGAGAAGGAAAAAGAAGGGAGAAGAGAAGAAAGTGGGGAAGGGAGAAAGAATAGAGGAAGAAAACATTTTCTTAACCTAGTAGATACAGCACTTTCCTTTTCAATCAAATTTCTTAAAGGGTCCACTTCTTCACTTTCCATTCACATCTGACCCTCCCCAGCCTGGCCTTCTGTGCCTTTTTCTCCCTAAAGCTGTACTGACAATAACCACATGATGTAAGGGGCCTGTCTCAGTTCTTACCTTACTGATCTTTGACAGATGTTGCAAGAGGTCTTGGGAAACTAAAGCAATTTTCCAGCATGCAACATATCTTCAATTTTTTTTTCTTCTTTCTTATTGACTACAAAGGAGAATAGTAAATTATGAACCATTCTGTTTTGTCATCAAGCTAGGAAGAGTGTTTATTGACACCTAGCAACAGATAAAACATATATGCATGCAAAGTTCCTGTTTTAAAAAATCTCTCAAAAAAATAAATATAAATTTTAAAATCTCTCCATATCCAAAATTAATGTCCACTAAAGTCCTAAAGGAGATAAAAGAGTCAAAACATTTTACCCTTTTGAAGCCAACTCTCAAGCACTGTAGAGAAGTTTCCTTGGGTCCGCTCTCTCACAAAAGGAGACGCGGGAAGTAGGAGTATCCAAGAGAGCTTGAACATTGAAAAAAAAAAACAAAATAGTTTTTACAAATATTTCATAGTTTGTGTCAGTTCAGGTCCAGGAGGCAGATGCTAAGATGAAATTCAAGTCCGTGAGAAGTCTGTGACACAGAAAGGGAGAAGGGACCAGGAGTGGGTGGGGAGAGCCTCACACTGCAAGAGGGGAAGGGGGACCGAGGATGAAGAGCATCAGATGAGAGTGCAACTGGGAGAAAGTCTCAGCCAGGCCAATTGCCTGGCAGAGGGTCCAACATATGGGAAGGACTGTCCCAGCTCTGAACCCCTACCGTGCTGAGTCCCTGGCTCCAAGCAGCCTGTCCAGAGTGGGGTTTCTAGACCACTACAGTGGGTCCCCACAGAGGGCTGCTGGCCCTTGACTTTACACATATTAACAGATGGTTCTGAATTTTTGCATTTGACTGAAAATAATCAAACTTGTGCATTATACAATAATACCCTTCAGCTGTATTATGTGTCCTGAATGCAGACTTTCGTAAGACGTCTGGAAAACCAGTATTTCCTGCTGCTTATATTGCCTGCCCCTACCACTGTGTTTGACTTCACCACCTCAACCCTGGTGCAGACTAAAAATGAGACAGAATGCTGCCTGTAAATACACAGACATAGGAAAAGTACATGAGAGCATTATCAGTGAGTTAGAGGACTCTTCTACTAGTTATTCTGAGTCATGAGGTTACAGGTTACTTTTATGTTCCTTTCTTCTTTGTCTGTTTTTGAAGTTTCAAAATCATGTATAATAAGCTTACCGTTTCACAATAGGGAGGAAACGCAGATTTATAGGATTTCACAACTATAGTAGAAGTCTCATTCTGTTTTCATGTCTTCTCAGCTCTGAGTCCAATGACTCACAGATATTAGATTCTTGATAAATAAATATCAGAGAAGAAGGTAAACAAGAGGAAAAAAGGAAGAATGGAATGGGAAAGGTATCTTTTGAGTACCTTCTATTTGCCCCTCTGTATCCAACTTCCACCCTGCTCTGAACCGTAAAAGACTGACCCATATGAATAGCCTAGGTGAGCTCCTTGTTCTGTTAGGCTGGTCAAGGGGGAGAACACTGGCACATCAGAAGTGGGATAGCCCCCCATGGATCGCTGCAGCCCCCCAGACCCAAGACCCTTCTCACACAGCTCTTCTGCTGTAGAAAGCACACCTTCCCATTTCCCTTCAGGCCTTGGAGTAATGATGTGTCTTGCTTTTACTAGATCCAGGCCTTTGTGCTGTTTTTACATCTAGCCTAACCCTTTATAAATAGCCCCTTTATTAAACTCTCCTCAGACTGTCCAGTTTGAATGCACCTATACGTATCATTAACCCCAGATAGATACACAGTCTGTTGGTGACAATTACCCAACAAGTTCTATTCTACAGGAACTAGTCTTGAAGAAGGATATGGAGAAAAGTTTTTAAAAACAGTACTTTTCTGCTCATTTTAGATGTTTAAACAACAGAAAATTTATTTTCAGTGAAAAACTTCACTTTTACACCAAATACTTTATAGTTATGAACTAGTTACACTTTTTTTGCCTGCCAAAAGACAAAAATTCATATGCACTGTCCTCTATTTCTTTCTTCACTTTTGCAGAAATCTTGAGAGAGGTTGTTCAGTTCAGTTTAGTCGCTCAGTCGTGTCCGACTCTTTGAGACCCTATGAATTGCAGCATACCAGGTCTCCCTGTCCATCACCAACTCCCGAAGTTCACTCAGATGCACACCCATTGAGTCAGTGATGCCATCTAGCCATCTCATCCTCTGTTGTCCCC
>SJYC01040821.1:0-36289 GCA_006408675.1 Madoqua kirkii
CTGTCCATCACCAACTCCCGGAGTTCACTCAGACTCACGTCCATCGAATCGGTGATGCCATCCAGCCATCTCATCCTCTGTTGTCCCCTTCTCCTTCTGCCCCCAATCCCTCTCAGCATCAGAGTCTTTCCCAGTGAGTCAACTGTTCGCATGAGGTGGCCAAAGTACTGGAGTTTCAGCTTTAGCATCATTCCTTCCAAAGAAATCCCAGGGTTGATCTCCTTCAGAATGGACTGGTTGGATCTCCATGCAGTCCAAGGGACTCTCAAGAGTCTTCAACACCACAGTTCAAAAGCATCAATTCTTTGGCACTCAGCCTTCTTCACAGTCCAACTCTCACACCCATACATGACCACAGGAAAAACCATAGCCTTGACTAGACGGACCTTTGTTGGCAAAGTAATGTCTCTGCTTTTCAATATGCTATCTAGGTTGGTCATAACTTTTTTTCCAAGGAGTAAGCGTCTTTTAATTTCATGGCTGCAGTCACCATCTGCAGTGATTTTGGAGCCCTCAAAAATAAAGTCTGACACTGTTTCCACTCTAAATACACCATGTTGATTATTTAATACATGCATAAACAAATGAAGGATACCTACTGCAGTATGAGAATGTTCTCAGAGATTATTTCTTTTAAAAGATCATTTCTCATCTGTTTGTTAGTAGGATTTCTTTGTAGGTGTCTTTGAAGACAATTTTGGGTTTTTTTTTCCCCCAGGGAAGACAAGAGGCTATTTTAATACTTACAACTAATATTTATTTTATAAAAGTTACAAATTCAAAAATCAGGGCTCTTAATTCAACTTATAAAACTCATTTTATTTCTAAGTTTAATTAAGTAGATTTAAAAATAGTCAACTTAAAATTTAAATAGATTTAAAATTAATCTACTAAATTTTAACATTCTCCTTTAAAGCAGCGTTTTATTAATATTTAGTTTCACTCATAAACTTAAACTTCACTTAGATTTCATTTTTAATAAGGATATAGTTAATCCACAGTGCTGTGTTAGTTTCAAGCATGCAGCAAAGTGAATCAGTTATACATATACATTTATTCACTCTTTTTTTAGATTATTCTCCCATATAGGATATTAGAGTATTGAGAGTTCCTTGTACTATACAACAGGTTCTTGTTAGTTATTTATTTTATACATAGTAATATGTATATGTCAATCCTAATTTCCCAATTTATTCCCCTCTCATCCCCTGATAACTGTAACTTTGTTTTCTACATCTGTGACTTTTACTGTTTTGTAACTAAGTTCACTTGTACTCTTTTTTTAGATTTCACATAACATGAATCATATATTTGTCTTTCTATGCCCTTACTTCTCTCAGTATGACAATCTCTAGGTCAATCCATGGCACTGCAATTAAATATTTTAAATTTAATATGTCTTCTACTTAATGCTTCTAACTAGTAGAACTTAACCTAATGTTTAGACAATGATGAATCTAATAAATTAAAATTGAAAATTCTGCAACTCTTAAGTTCTCCTATACATTCCAGTGCTTTTTACAAACTTTGTAAACCTATCTTAAGCTTTTCAATTTAATAAAATCACAACTCTAAAATTAAAAATTCAGTTTTACATTCTAAGTTGGAGTCATGAGGCTAATATATCAGATCCTCAAATTAGTCAAATTATCTTAACGATGACAAATATTAAATATTTAAAATATGAAACACAATCACTCCAAAAGTTTAGGCAAAATAATTAACTTTATTGGTTGTTAGTTCATTATTTCTATATGTAAGGGGCAAATACGCTTTATCATCCAAGCAATTTGGGGCTATTATTGCAAGCAAGTTGATTTAAAAATTCCAAACAAACAGGTTATCTGCTTAGTGACTGATATCAAACATAAAATTTTTGACCAAAACATCCCTAGAGCAGCCAACATCTAGGACAATTTTTCTTGCAACGCTGAGGCTATTTGTGCCCTATTTTATGATCACCTTAAAATTAAAGGTTTCATCCTTACTTTCCTCCAAGTGAAATAGTTTAATAGCCTCTATCCCCTAGGATCAAGTTGTGCGTGCTTAACCGCTTAGTCATGTCTGACTTTTGACGGTTGCCATGCCACCCTCCAGGGGGTCCTCCCAACCCAGGTATCAAACACAGGTCTTCTGCATTGCAGGCAGATTCTTTACCATCTGAGCCACCAGGCAAGCCCAAGAATACTGGAGTAGGTAGCCTATCCCTTCTCCAGGGGCTTTTCCCAACCCAGAAATTGAACCAGGGTCTGAATTCTTTACCAGCTAAGCTATGAGGGGTTCAAGTTATATATTACCAAATATTCAAGGTTGTATTCAATTTATTATTTACTGCTTGATTCTATTTTTTATTCTTTTCATATTTTCCCCTTTTCTTTAGGGACATAATTCTCATAGATATTTTTATAATATCCAGTTATGCTGTGTATATCTTGTTTCCTGTGTCATGCCACTCACCATCACTGCCACTCTCCTCCAGGTTACCCTATATATGATAGCAAAGGCCAGGGCAAAAAATACATTTCATAGGTCCTCGAGTGAACATTTTAATGCTTCCCTCCCTTCTTGGACCCTGCTCTTGGGTAATTTGCCTTAGCCTGTGAAGGACCAGAATGAGATGACTTGGGTTGAGTGGGTTTGGGCTGGAAAGGTTTAGATTGGGAGGACTGGGGCTGGCATGGCTTGGGCTGAGTGGGTCTGGATGGAGAACTTTCAGCTCGAGGGGCCTGGTGCTGAGTGGGTTTGGTTTGAGTGGGTTTGCATTGAAAGGGCACAGGTTGGGAGGGTTTGTGCTGGGACTGTTTGACCTGGGGTGACTTGGGCTGATTAGATTTGAATTGAGAGCTGGGCAAATACATGCTGTAGGACATAGGATGGAATCCTGTTTTGAAAGATGAATTTGAAGGCCCACCTTGTGTCTTCAGCTTAGCCCCTTGCTGAGAGGCAGTCCTTCTTGGGTTTTGTGTGGCTCCTGCTGCTTGAAAGGCTTGATAGTGAGGATTTTCAATATGGGGTTTCGTTCTCATGAATGTTCTAATTGTCTCTGTTGGCCTTGTTACCCGGGCACTGACTTGCCCAGGCTTCCCAACTGCTCCTCCTGGCCGTGAACCCAGGGAATGGAGGTGACTTCCCTGGGAGTCCTCTTTCCCAGACCTTTCAAGGGTTCCCATTGTCTGTGGTCTCTGAGGCCAGGGCGGCATAGGCTGAGAGATGGGTCTTGGTGGTCTCCCAAAAGTTCTACCCATGTGATGTCTCCAAGGAATTCCTGAAAATCTCATAAATGTTTCACCTGAATAAAATCTCTGGGGCTGGAAATACTGAATTCCAAAACGTTTGCCTGGACTATGTGCCCTTGTATTCTGAAAGGGCAAAGGATGGAACCTCTTAGGCCTCTGCTGTAACCAAAAGCGGGAGCCCATAGCCCAAGGGGCTTTCAAAGAAACATGGTTAAAGTTACCTCCAATTCTGGCTGGTAAAGGACGGAAATTTCTCAGAGGAGGCACGAATACTGGGGTGAGATGGAAATTCTGATGATTTTGGCTGATCTGACAACAATCTCAGACATCTTAGCGGGGCTTTCAGATGAGTTTTTTGGCTGACTGTGTCTTTGTGACCCCTCATCTTCAGCTGTTCCAGCCAAGGTTTCACTAGGGGAAACTTGAATGCCCTGAATGTTCTCAAAGTCTTGGTCTACCTGTATCCCCAACTCTCTGGCCAGGGGGGCCATGTCTTCCACAGACACACATCTGAGTGAAGAGGACATCACTTCTTGGAGGACAGCTTGAAGGCCCTCCATGTTCCTTCCTCTCTGCCCCACTTCCTCCTCCTCCCAAAACAGTAGCTGTGATGGCTTCAACTTCAGGACCCTCTGGAAAACCTGAGCCTCTTCACTCTGCCTGGCCTGGGGACTGAGGACAAAGTAGCATCTTTCAATGGCAGCTTCTCCTAAAAACATTAGCAAGTTCCATTCCTTCTCACCTAGGCAGTCAGTGAAAAAAAACACAGCTGAGGAAATCTCCATCAAGAAACCAAACTGTGTCCAAAAACTTTCTAGATCTCCACGAAGGTTGGCCACAGCAACCGGCTTCTGGGGGAAACTGGGGTTTTCACTTAAACTGCTGCTATCAGGAAAACACCATGTTATCTCAACCAGGCCATCAGAGATCTGCCGGGGAAGCACCTGAACAGGCAAGTCCTGATGAAGAAAGATTTTGTGTGATTTCCGATGGGCAGGGCTGAGCAGGGCATTGAGGATTCTGGACTTAGAAAAGCTACAGTATCCTAGACGCACAAAAGAGATGACAGGCATCTTCCTGAGAGTCAGAAACTTTTCTGTATCCCCTGTAGGCCCTCCTGAAGACTGTGTCGATGGCTCCTTCACAATGTCCTTCATGGCCCCTAGCATTAAAATGCTTCTGTTGTTTTCTGCATCTGGCAGTAGCAGGGGAAGAGCAAACCGGCAATGATACATGTTTGACATGACTTCACGTTGCAAAGAGCTGTCTGAAGACAGCAAAGAGGCGCAAAGGACATCCAGGGGGTTAATGGTTTCTGTTTCTCTAATTTCCAAGTTCTCTACTCCAGCCAGCAATTCCCCTTTGCTCTCTTCACCCAGAACCTTGGGTCTGAGGACTGAATCTCTGGCTGTCACATCCAGTGCTTGAACTTTCATCAGGAAGTTCCAAGCCAAGTCACTCGGAGTCTCAGGCACCCACGTACATCCTCGGTCTAAGGAGAACTGTTTTATGAAGTCTGGCAGAAGCTTTCTGCTTGTGTCCAGGTTTAAACAGGACAGGACATCTTTAAACACATTTTTTCTTTCTGTAGGAAAAACAGATACAGTCAGTGAATGTCATGCTCAGCATCTAAGCTTCCTTCACTGACTTTTAAAATTATGTAACTGATATTTTCTTTGGAAAAAAGATGATCCACCATCTGTCTGTTCTTTTTGTGGCTGAGTAATATTCCATTGTGTATATGTCCCACAACTTCTTTACTCATTAACCTGTGGATGGAGGAGGGATGGAATGGTGTGGGAGATGGGAGGGTGGTTGAAAAGGGAGGGGACATATGTACATGTGTGGCTCATTCCTGGAGATGTATGGTAGAAACCAACACAATATGGTAAAGCAATTATCCTCCAACTTAAATTTTTTTTTTTTAAGATGAAACAAGTAAGGTGAGAGTACTGTTTCATCACCCTGCCAAGTCTACTTTCCTCCTAAGAGATATGTCAACATGGTATATGGTACGTTCCCTTCTCTTCCTTTTTCAATACCTATGTAGAAGTACATATGTAGAAGTAGATATGTATATGTACTTGCATATGCAGAAGTACACAGTTTGGTATAATGGATGCCATTTCATTCTATAATTGATATTATACCAAATGATTTTTCAACTTCTTTTCACTCAGTGGTATTCCTTGAAAATTCTTTCAAGTAAGTATATACAGAGAACTACTTAATTCATTTTATGAATCTATTGTACTTAATGCTTTGGAAGAACTTCCCTGGTGGCTCAGACAGTAAAGCGCCTGTCTACAATTCGGGAGACCAGGGTTCGATCCCTGGGTTGGGAAGATTCCCTGGAGAAGAAAATGGCAAGCCACTCCAGTACTCTTGCCTGGAAAATCCCATGGACAGCAGAGCTTGGTGCAGGCCACTGTCCATGGGGTCGCAAAGAGTCGGGCACAACTGAGCGACTTCACTTTAACGCTTTGGAAGAACCACTATTTACTTAACCATTGTCTACTGACGATCATTCAGGTTTTTGAATTTTTTGGTTATGTTCATATGCAGTAATGAAAAAGCCTGTTAATGCTTCTTTATACATATGTATAAGGAACTCTCTAGGTAGATACTGATTTATTTATTAAATGTTAACTCTTGCTAAAGTTTTGAAAAATGAAAGATTTTGTCTTCTCAGAATTTACATGTTGTATATGATTTCTCCTGATGTCATTTTCTAATTTACCTTCTCGCCACTGATTGAGAAGACAGAGATAGTGCTAAGTAGAGAAAGAAAATCAGAGAGCATTTTCTGCTCCTGATGGATAGTAACATAGCATAAGCTTCTTGGATCCCTTGTAAAAATAGCCTAGAAGAAACAGTAGACATGAGAGAAAGTGTAGGTTTCAAGAATTAACAAAAGGAACTCTAAGAAATCCTTCGACAGTCTGAAAGTTGTTTGAATTGGTGTATCTGATGGGTAAGAAGGTGAGGGAGGAGTTGAGGCCAGCATGAAGGATCCCCAGAGGAGGAAGAGAGAAGTGAGGAAGTGAGAAGAGGGATTGCAGAAAACATATAAGTTCTGCTCTGGACTCTCCCCTGCCTATCCCCTGCTTTTCCTTAGGACAACCATCCTCTGTTTCTTCAGCACAGAAATTGGTACCCACATAGCCCAAGCCAGATGCCAAATGTTGACAAGGTAATATTAAGCTACTGTGGAATAGTACAGTGATATGTCTAATAAGCACAGAGACGAACGAAAAATTAAGAAGCAATAATTTCTAGAACCCAGTACCATTTTTGTAAATTAAAAATTCATGAAAATAGGCCAGGTAAGGCAAAAAGAAAGGACTGGAGATTTTAGCTGCCACCCACTGAAACGAGACAGAGTTTTTCATTTGAGTCCCACAGTTGATCAATGGAGACCCACTCCAAGATGACCCAGATGCTTGACATAGAAAATAAGAATTTTAAAGTAGCTATCTTAACTATTTTCAAGAATGTACAATAATATAAACTCATAATGAATAATTTAATAGATATTATCAGAAAAAAAGAAGAAAGCATTTAAACGTAAAGTCTTGAACTGAAAAGCATAATATCTGAATTTTTTCAAAAATCAGTAGACTTTAAAAAAGACTGGAAATGACAGAAGAAAAATTCAGTGTACTTACAGATATAGTAATAGAAATGATCCAATCTAAAGAATAAAAATAAAAAATATTTTTAAAAAATGAACAGAGCCTCAGGGACCTTGGGAAAAACATCAGAAACTCTAACATACATGTACTTGGAGTATCAAAAAGAGAAGGGGGAGCAAGTGGGACAAAAAACATTTGGATAAATAACAGCTGAAAATTTTCCAAATTTGGTGTCGGGGGGTGGGAGGGGCAGAATTCCAAATTTAGAGATTCATAAACCCTACATAAGATGAAAACAAAGAGAATCACACCTAGACACATCAGAGTTAATCACAGAAAACATTTTAAGGAAAACATCTTGAAATCAGCCAGAAGAAAAACAGCACAACATAAGAGAGAACAATGATAAAATGACAAGAATTGCACTCATCTCACACGCTAGGAAAGTAATGC
Organism: Madoqua kirkii; assembly: GCA_006408675.1. NCBI lineage: Eukaryota > Metazoa > Chordata > Mammalia > Artiodactyla > Bovidae > Madoqua > Madoqua kirkii. Next base: position 7,325 of record SJYC01040821.1, read on the forward strand.
TCAAAATTCTCCAAGCCAGGCTTCAGCAATATATGAATCGTGAACTTCCAGATGTTCAAGCTGGTTTTAGGAAAGGCAGAGGAACCAGAGATCAAATTGCCAACATCCACTGGATCATTGAAAAGGCAAGAGAGTTCCAGAAAAACATCTATTTCTGCTTTATTGACTATGCCGAAGCCTTTGACTGTATGGATCACAATAAACTGTAATGGGTTTGGGTGGACTCTGGGATTTGGTGATGGACAGGGAGGCCTGGCATGCTGCAGTTCATGGGGTCGTGGGGAGTTGGACACGACTGAGCGACTGAACTGAACTGAACTGAGCATCAGAAAGAATGGAAGCCGAATAACAGAAACGATATCTATCATTTCTAAAGGCAAAAAGGCACCAGTCTAAAATTCCTTACAGGAATAATATTCTTCTGGATTGAAGACAAAATGAAGACATGTTTTAATAAACAAAAAATAAATAAAATTCTTCAGGCTAACAAGGAATAACATCAAACAAAATCCTGAATCTTCAGGAAGAAGAAAGAGCAGAGAAAATGATAAATGTATGGGCTCCTGGACTTCCCTGGTGGCGCTAGTGGTAAAGCACCCACCTGCCAATGCAGGAGACATAAGAGACCTGGGTTTGATCACTGACTGATCCCAGATAGTATAAACTAGAAGGGAGAGTGAAAGTGCAGTCGCTCAGTTGTGTCGGACTCTTTGCGACCCCATGAACTGTAGCCTACCAGGAAGACAGTTGATTACATAACCTATATCCGAATTGACTCTATACAGTGCAGAGCAGACAGGCAATGCCTTAGGTCTTCCTGAGACTTCAATATGAGATGCAGTGATGGGGTGGGAAGTGGCGGGAAGAGAGTGGCCTAAAATTTAACGTGACAAAAAACATTAAGATCCTTCTCCTTTGAATCAGATGTATTTGATTTTTCCCCCCGTTCTCAGCTGCAGACAAATATTACAGAGGAAAGAGACACAGCATAGCTATAAATTTTATTAAAAATTTTTTTATCCTCCAGTCAACTAGAGTGGATTGGAAACCATTAGAATTATATACAGTCATAACTGCATTATTACTGAAACTTTTCTTCTGGTTTCCTAAGGCTGTGTCAAATACAAATTGGCACTTGCCAAGGGCTTTTTTCCACCCGCCTCTTTGGAGATTGAGTCCTGTGCTGCTGCAGGTATTGACCTTCAACATGCCCTGAAGGGGGTTCAGGGTGGAGAATGAGGCACTTTGTTGCTGCAAGAAAACTGGTGCAACAGGCCTTTAGATGGTTAGATATTTTCGGGAACTTATTTCATGCTCCCAATCCTTATATTTTCTCATATCCAGAAAAGCACTCAGTCCCTTCATGGTGACATCAGCACCTGGTGGCTAGCAGAAAACCTTCTGTAAAATAAGTGCTTGATTGTGTGAACTCTTCCTTCACCAAAAATCACATATATTGACCTTCCCCCACTACTCCTTTTGAGCAGTCTCTCAGAGCTTTCTGAAGTGCTGTTTACCCAACTGCCATCCTCATTTTAACTCAAATAAAACCTCACTTGGAACTCTCGTGTTGTGCATCTTTTTTTAGTCAACAAGTGTTAGATTGGTTGCAAAACTAGCCCCAAGTAATGGCTTTCCTGGGTTTCTCTGGTGGCCCAGATGGTAAAGAATCTGCCTGCAAAGCAGGAAAACCAGGTTTGATCCCTGGGTCGGGAATACCTCCACGGAGGAGGGCATGGTAATCCAGTCCAGTATTCTTGCCTGGAGAATTCTATGGACGGAGGAGCCTGGCGGGCTACAGTCCCTGGGGTTGCAAAGAGTCGACACGACTGAGTGACTAACACACAATGGCTTTCTGTACACACCTTTTGTAATATTACTTTGCAAGAGATGCAGCCTATTCTTCCCCAACCCTTAAAGCTTTGTGACTTGCTTTTGCCAACAGAATGTGGCAGAAGTCAAACAGTTTATGGATTGAATTGTATCCCCTAGGCTTCCCTGGTGGCTCAGAGGTTAAAGCATCTCCCTCCAATGTGGGAGACCCGGGTTCGATCCCTGAGTCGGGAAGATCCCCTGGAGTAGGAAATGGCAATCCACTCCAGTATTCTTGCCTGGAGAATCCCATGGACGGAGAAGCCTAGTAGGTTACAGTCCACGGGGTTGCAGAGAATCGGACACAATTGAGCGACTTCACCTACCTTACCTGTATCCCCTACAAAAAGATGCTAACCCTCCCAGTACTTCAGAATGTGGCCTTATTTGTGAATAGGGTCATTACAGAGGTCATCAACTTAAAATGAGGTTATTAGGGTGGGCTCTAATGCAATTTGATCAGTGTCCTAATTAAAAGAAAAAATTTGAAAACAGACACATGCACCAAAGGAAATGACTTGAATACACAAGAAAGATGGTCTTCAAGGCAAAGAATTCCAGAGACTACTGGAAGCCAGGAGAGAGAACTGGAACAGGTCCTTCCCTAATGTCTTCAGAAAGAGTATAACCCTACCAACACCTTGGTTTCAGTCTCCACCTCCCTATCTGTAAAACAATATATTTCCCATTGTTCTAAGCCAACTTTTTGTAGTATCTTACTGTGGCGGCCCTAGGAAACCTATCATACAGATGGCATGATCAGTCTGAGTCTAAGCCTCAAAATGCCTTCAGGACTGTCTCTGTCTCTCTGACTCCTCTTCTCTCACTATAAGAATATGCCTGACATAGTCCAAGAGTTAGCCAAACTAGCTTGTTAGAGGACATGACAATCCACTCCAATATTCTTGCCTGGAGAATCCCATGGGTAGAGAAGCCTGGTGGTCTACAGTCCATGGGGTTGCAGAGAGTCAGCTGAATCAACTGACCTTGCATGCACAGCTTGCTAGAAGATAAGCAATGAGCCAATAGCTAGCTGACCATCGATACAGAAGTAAAACCAGAGAAGACCAGAAGAATGCCTGCCAACTATAGACCCATAAACAATTATACACTCTTATTGTTTTAAGTGCCCCTAATTTTCAGGTGCTGGTTAATTTATTATGGCAAATAAATAATACATTAAAAACATGCAAAACAAAACAATATCATGCAAGTAACACATAATATCAGAATGTTACCTATGGAAGAAGGTGAATAAGGAATGGAGAAAAAAGTCAAATAGAGTAAAAAAAAAGGAGAGGGTTGCAGAATAATGCTGATGGTATGCAATGAAAAAGTAATTCAACCTTATGGAACTACTGTAATATATTTAAAAAATTAAGAATGAGGTCTAAAAGCAACTATGAATTGGGAAGGTATAGGGAATAGGGCAAGAGTTGTGCTATAGGTTGAATTATGTACCCTTCAAATTCATAGGTTGAAATTCTAAGACCCAGTATCTCAGAATGTAATGGTATTTGAAATGGAGTCATTGTAGATGTATAATTAGTTAAGATGAGGTCATTACAGTGAGCCCTGGTGCTATGACTGTTATCCTTAAAAATAAGAAAATTTGGGAATTCCTTGGTGTTCCAGTAGTTGGGATTCTGAGCTTCTCCTGCAGGGGGCTTGAGTTCCATCCCTTGTCAGTTCAGTTCCGTTCAGTCGTTCAGTCATGTCCAACTCTTTGTGATGCCACAGACTGCAGCACAGGGAACTATTAATAAGACTCTGCAAACTGCATGGTGCAGCCAAAAAACAAAAGAATAAGGGGAAGTGTGAACATAGAGACATGAACCCAGGAAGACAACTATGTGAACATGGCAGATTGTAGAGGATGGGGGGCAGACTGCTTCCACAAGCCAAAGAATTCTAAAGATTTCCAGCAAACTACCAGAAGCTAGGAACAGATTCTTTCTACAACCTTCAGAAGGAACCAACCCTATATACACCTCTAGACTTCCTGCCTGCAAACTGTGAGACAACATATTTCTATTGTTTTTTGTCTTGCAGCCATGAAATTAAGAGATGCTTGCTCCTTGAAAGAAAAGTTATGACCAACCTAGACAGCATATTAAAAAGCAGAGACATTACTTTGCCAATGAATGTCCGTCTAGTCAAAGCTATAGTTTTTCCAGTAGTCATGTATGGATGTGAGAGTTGGACCATAAAGAAAGATGAGAGCTGAAGAACTGATGCTTTTGAACTGTGGTGTTGGAGAAGACTCTTGAGAGTTCCTTGGACTACAAGGAGATCCAATCAGTCAAAAGGAAATCAGTCCTGAATATTCATTGGAAGGACTGATGCTGAAGCTGAAGCTCCAATACTTTGGCCACCTGATGCGAAGAACTGACTCACTGGAAAAGACCATGATGCTGGGAAAGGTTAAATGCAAGAGGAGAAAGGGACAACAGAGGATGAGATGATTGGATGGCATCACTGACTTGATGGACATGAGTTTGAGCAAGCTCTAGGAGTTGGTGATGGACAGGGAAGCCTGATGGGAAGTAGTCCATGGGGCTGCAAAGAGTCAGACACGGCTGAACGACTAAACTGAACTGATTGTTTAAGCTACCGAGTTTGTGGTACCACTGTTACAGCATCCTAGTAACCAGGTCAAGGTGTGCAGAGGAGGAAATTACTCTTTTCTGACCCATAATTGAATTATGGATTTGGGCTGAATGTGAGTCGGTAGTCTCCTTCCCTTTCTATATTCAGAACTTGGTGGTGTTTATTTTCCCAGACAATATCTCTCCAAATTAAGCATTTCTCATATTTTGAATTTTCATTAAGAAATATTCAGATTCAAGGTACTGATATAATCTTCCTCATTGAAATGGCAATATTTGGATAGCTCAAGTCAAGCATTATTTTGGAACCTTATCCATTTACGACAAAATTCCTCTCCTGTTTCTGCTTCAGTAGTTAGGTCTATAAACTCCATATTCTATTGGTCACAAAGGTTCTAAAATTATTTAACAGACTTAATCTGAGGTATAGAAGGCAACAACTAAAATTAGTGGTTAGCAACTTGTTATATGTGTGATGGAGGTGACTGCAGAAGCTTAATACTTACTTTATCTTATACTGTCCACTTGGAGAAGGGCATGGCAACCCACTCCAGTATTCTTACCTGGAGAATCCCCATGGATAGAAGAGCCTGGCGGGCTACAGATCATAGGGTCACAAAGAGTTGGACACGACTGAATGAACTTCGCACACATGCATATACTGTCCACTATTTCTAGGTCCAGGGTTTTCTTCCCTGTCAATACCCACCTCTGAGGAAACTCCAAGTTAGAGAAGTTCAAGGAATTTCTGAGGAGCTGCTTTTCTGCTTCCACGTGGTACCCTTCCTCAGTCCCCTCCCTGTTATGAAACTGCAATCAAGATTTAAGTTTTTGCCCAAGTAACTCTATACACATGATTCCCATACCTTCCATACTTTTCTCCTCTTCCTCCTCCAATGACATGCCAGTTTCTGGATCCTCATAATTCTGTTCTTCAATGGAGAACTCCGTGGTTTCAAGGTACACAGAATCCTCTCTGCCATCATAGAGGCCTCCTGGGTCACTGTAAGCCTCCTCTTCCAAGGTGATGTTTGCATCTTCAGAGTACCCCATAGATTCTAGATAGTCTTCTTGTCCTAAGTATAAAGAATCATCTGGCTCCTCATATCTCTGTCCATCCTGTAAATACTCAATAGTTGCTGGAAATTCATACTCAATGATCTCAACTGACTGTGGCGATGTGAATTTTGATGTGTTATCTTCTTTCTCATTTTCCTTTGAGGACCAAGCAGTTTCCTGATAACTAGTTTTCTTGTCTGTGAAAGACTCAGAGGTTTCTAAATCCAAGCATTCTTTCTCTTTGAAGGACGTGGCGATCTCAGGGTTCTCAGGCTGTTTCTCTCCAGGAAGGAAAACAGCTTCCTTGCTTGCACCTGTCGGTAGAGGTGGCTCTATATACTCATGTTTCAAAACTTCTGGAAAGAATAAGAAAGTTTGAGAGATTTTTATTTTCTCTCTCGAAATTAATAGATGTTATATTAGGGAGTTTCCATGACCTCAAAGCATCATCTCTCTATTTCACTAGATGATAGGAATACCTACATAAATGGCAATAAGTCAGCTCAGAACTTTCTTTCTCCCACTGAAAAATATCAGATCACACTCCTGCCCAGCTCAAAAGTTTGAGTGTTTCACAGCAAACTCCAAGGGTAAGTGGATGAAATAGAAAACTTGAATCCTTTGTTTACTTGTGGATTTACTGTAACCCAAAATCAGGCTTCCTTGGTAGCTCAAATGGTAAAGAATCTGCCTGCAATGCAGGAGATTTGAGCTTGAGCCCTACGTTGGGAGGTTCCTTTAGAGAAGGAAACAGCAATACACTCCAGTCTTCTTGCCTGGGAAGTCCCACAGACAGAGGAGCCTGGTGTGCTGCAGTCCATGGGGTTGCAAAGAGTCGGAAACGACAGAGTGACTAACACTTTCAACACCAGCTCAGACTTCCTAGGGTCATTACTAATGAAATTTGACCCTAATAATTTCTAATGAAGAAGTGAATAGCTCTTATTTAGAATAAATCCTGGAAATAATAAGAGCTGTATCTCTAAGCATATGGTCCTGTACTGCATTAGAAACCATTAGCATTAATATTTTTATCTAGCCTCTGCCTCTCTGTGCTGTGTTTAGTTGCGCAGTTGTGTCTGACTTTTTGCAACTCCATGGACCACCAGGGGCCCACCAGGTTCCTCTGTCCATGGAGGTTCTCCAGGCAAGAATACTGGAGTGGGTTGCCATGCCATCCTCCAGGGGATCTTTTCAACCCAGGGATAGAACCCAGGTTTCCTGCTTTGCAGGCAGAATTTTTTTACCATCTGAGTCACAGGGAAACCTAAGAATACTGGAGTGAGTAGGCTATCCATTCTCCAGAGGATCTTCCCAACCCAGCAATCAACCAGGGTCTCCTGCATTGCAGGCGGATTCTTTACCAGCTGAGCTACCAGGGAAGCCTTGCTGCTGCTGCTGCTAAGTCGCTTCAGCCGTGTCCAACTCTGTGCGACCCCATAGACGGCAGCCCACCAGGCTCCCCTGTCCCTGGGATTCTCCAGGCAAGAACACTGGAGTGGGTTGTCATTTCCTTCTCCAATGCATGAAAGTGAAAAGCCAAAGTGAAGTCGCTCAGTTGTGCCCGTCTCTTAGCAACCCCATGGACTGCAGCCTACCAGGCTCCTCCGTCCATGGGATTTTCCAGGCAAGAGTGCTGGAGTGGGGTGCCACTCTCTTCTCTGGGGAAGCCTTAAATGCTCCCTATTTGCCACTAATTATCACTGAACATTGAAAAATTAGCATTTGACTTGATCCAGAAAATGAGGATTCTGCTGGCATTCTTCTTACAGAGAAAATGAAATTGCTAATACATCACATATGTGTGTCAAAAATTATTTTCCCTCTGTTTTCAAAATGGCCATACTAAGTGAAAGACGCAGCTTTTGGTCTTAAGGTTGTTAATACCTATGAATTCACTTACTTGATAAATAAATCCCAATGTATCACTAACAGTAGTCCCTTTCCACTATGAGTATTTCGGGATGTCACTGTCAGAACAGTAAGACATTTATACCAGCAAGAAAACTGCTGGTTTTGGATTGTGTTTGAATAAAAAAGTTATAAATCCTCCAGAACGAAAACATACATCATTCCCTGCTTTTTAAATCTTGGACACTTTTCCCTTTTATCATATTTCACTGAAAATTATATCCAGGAGAAGGACAAATGAAAATAAAGAGTAGTCATTTTCTTTTTTTTCAGGAAAACTGCCTCCTCCCTCTTGGCCCAAAAAGTATAGAAATTTAACCTACCGTGATTTAAGTTGCAAATGGTAGCTGACTGGGAAAAAGTATTAAACAAACAGTGGAGAAAAAGCTGACAGCTCTCTTCTCCCTTTTTCTGTACCAAAATCAAGAGCTTCCGACTTTTCTTCAGGGGATCTGTAATATTCTCCAGAATCTCATACTCTTCCTCAGAAATCAGCTTCCGAGAGGTTAACGTATCTAAGATACAATCAGGATCCTGTTGTAGGATTTCTAGTAACTTTTTTCTTTCTTTTTCTATGATCTGGGATGGAACACTACCGGTAGCCATTGTTCCTGTTTTCTGCAGACCAGGAAGTGAACTATGAAACTGTTTCAATGAAAAAACACAAGTTCGGTTTTGCTTTTTTTTTTTTTAAAGGCAGAGTAATGCTTTTTGGCAAAGATTAACCATGTCAGTGACCCTTAGTATTGGAGAGAGCAGATAAAAACAAGCCAAACAGTTTGGGGGAATCCAGCCATGAGCTCCCACAGATCTTGGATCCCTATAGATTATTTACCTGTTTCTTTTGGTTGTTGTTTTTTTTTTTTTTTTTTTTTTTATGACTTGTCTGTTTCATATGGTTTAGCCTCCAAGAACTCTTTCTCTGAGAAGCACCTCTTGAACTTCAGATTCCTTGCTCTGCAACAACAAGATTATGAATTGATTAACCCTTTTGGAGAGAAATCTGTTAATATGCAGCAATAAATAAATAAATGTGACAGATAAAAATAAAATTAAACCATTCAATGAAGCAATTCCACTTCTAGGAAATTATCTTTAAAAATAATGAGACAAATGACCGAAGATGGATGTGCAAGAATCTGCACTTTCACATTTTTATAATAGTATAAAAATGAAAGTAACTCAAATTTCCACAAATTGGGATTTATGGAACAGATGTTGATACATCAACAGTGGTGTTACCAAGTAAGGTCTGGCTGCTCATCGCTCAAAAACCAGTAAGTGGAAGTCACTCAGTTGTGTCCGACTCTTTGCGACTCCATGGGCTATACAGTCCATGGAATTTTCCAGGCCAGAACACTGGAGTGGGTAGCCGTTCCCTTCTCCGGGGTATCTTCTCAACCCAGGGATTGAACCCAGGTCTCCAGCATTGAAGGAGGATTCTTTACCAGCTGAGCCACCAGGGGAGCACTGAAGAGACAAATGTTGGAGAGACAAATATTGATAGAAAGGAAAGTTATTTTAATCAGAATGCCAGCAGTCAGGGGAGATGATGGACTCAGTGTCCTCCCAAAAACTGCTTGGAGGATCCTGGTTGGCCACGAAATTTTTATAAGAAAAAGGGAAAGTATGGATGTGAGAGTTGGGCTGTGAAGAAGGCAGAGCGCCAAAGAATTGATACTTTTGAACTGTGATGTTGGAGAAGACTCTTGAGAGTCCTTTGGACTGCAAGGAGATCCAACTAGTCCATTCTGAAGGAAATCAGCCCTGGGATTTCTTTACAAGGAATGATGCTTAAGCTGAAACTCCAGTACTTTGGTCACCTCATGCAAAGAGTTGACTCATTGGAAAAGACTTTGATGCTGGGAGGGAGTGGGGTCAGGAGGAGAAGGGGACAACAGAGGTTGAGATGGCTGGATGGCATCACTGAGTCGATGGACATGAGTCTGAGTGAACTCCAGGAGTTGGTGATGGACAGGGAGGCCTGGCGTGCTGTGATTCATGGGGTCGCAAAGAGTTGGACACGACTGAGTGACTGAACTGAACTGAACTGAACTGAATCTCAGTTAACCATTGAAATAGGGGGTCAGAGTTGTTGCCATCTCCCTCTGTGTGCAGACTTGTGGGCAGACCAGTCAACTTCTTAGATTTTTCTTTGAGGGCTATCTTGTTCACACAGTGTATTTGCAAGATTATACTAAAGAGGAAGCTAGCCAAGAGATCTGGTCATCTGTTAACTACTTATTCTTCATTTCAACATCTTTGATGTATGGAAAGAACCAATAGATTAGGCAAGGTATGGAGTGATCAAGATTGGAAAGGCATGCTAGGGCCAGAGACATGTAGAGTGTGGAGTGCCAGGTTTAAGGCTAGTGACAAGGCAAAAGGGGTCTCCTGCAGAGAGTTCTTTCCTAAAAAGAGCCCTTTCCTGCCAAAAGGTGCTTACAAATCTCCACTTGTCAGAACATCATTCTGAAACTGTTTGATACCATTTTGGAGGGCTCCAATGAGCTCCAGTACTGGAGTCTTTTGTGTCCCAGCAGAGAAAGGATTCAGAGAGAACCAAAGTGATAGGTAACAAGTGATTTATTAGGTAAGGATGCCTATGAGGTTTACAAGTGGAAAGGAAAGCGGTGGCATGCTCTGAGAACTTAGTGGGCTATAGTTTTATTTATTTATTTATTTTTGGGTGTCTGTTGCTGCATTCGGGTTTTCTCTATGTATGGGAATGGAGGCCAGTCCCTAGTTGTTGTGCATGGGCTTCTCATTGTGGTGGCTTCTCTTGTCACAGTGCACAGGCTCTGAGCCCAGAGGTTTAGCAGTGGGGCTCACAGGCTCTAAAGTGGGGACTCAGTAGCTGTGGCATATGAGCTTAGTTGCTCCAAGGCATGTGGAATCTTTCCAGACCAACCCATGTCCCCTGCATTGGTAGGTGGATTCTTATCCACTATACCACCAGGGAGGCCTGTAGTTTTATAATCAAAGGAAAAGTGGGGAGGGGGAAAGACCAATTTCCTCCTCATTTTTGAGTAACATCATGCTTCCATCATCAACTAACACCTCCAGGTTGGGCAGTTTTCTTGTCCCTACATGGTCAAACCAGACTGTCATGACACTATAGAAATGGTCTCAGTACAATGAGGGTCTTTGCTTTGAAATGTCACCTTTTCATAAATTATTGTTCTTCATGTATGTAGAGAACATGCTGTCACTGGGCAGAACAGCATTGTTTTATTGTTTTAGGGCATGACCCATGCTTCTGCATGATTTTGTTGCTAAGAAATCCACTTGGGTTTGTGGTTAAGCTGACCTGTTTTCTTAAGTGATCATTAATTTATGGGAGTCTCCCATACTTTTTACTTTACATACAGTCCTCCAGTGGGATTAACTCTGACCCTATCAATTCTGTTTCTATGGGATTATGGGCCAAAGGCTGTCTTTTGTAACTTCTTCATACTGACAGAGGGTGTCGTATTTTTAGAGCGGAAGATGTCAGATGGGTTTGTAGCATCTCTTTGCCTACAGTTTTAGTTGCTCCTTACATATGCAGACAGAACAAGCTACAACTATTTTTCTTTTAAATATAATGTATATCTTCATATACATATTATATACATGCACTATATATATTAACATTTTAAACAACACTGGAATCTATAACTTGCTGTTTTCCATAATAACATATCATGGATATCACTACTTGTCAATATGTGTAGATTTACTTCATCCTACAGTTATTTCATGTCCACCAAGATATAGATTATTATTGAAACGGGGATCCGAATTCTGTTCACAGAGCCAAAGAATGGAATTCACAAACTGGCAAACACCCATGCAGGCAAAGTTTATTTTAAAGGACAGAGATACAAACCCCTCAGCATAGACACTGAGAAGGGGTGAAGAGACCCCAAAGACAGGAACAACAGTAGTTTTTACTTCTTTATTAGAATTGATCTGTTCATTTTTGGTTGGCTCTGGGCCCAAAACACGTAATTTCTGACCAATCAGTTTAATGTTGCAGTGTCCAATTTGCCATTTTTATGGGTTTTTTTTTTCTTTTTGGTTTCCAGTTTCTCTAGACATTGTGACACCACCCCTTGACCCTTTCTCAAGACCCCAGACTATTACTTAGAGACCAAATGTATGTTTAGGAGCTAATGGTCCACCTGCAGTTTTTCTCCTTGATAAACTGGACAGCAATTAATGGTTGTCTTGTCCTGGGTCTGAATGTTTTATGACCCTCTAGACAAGGGAGGCATTCCTTGGAATGCCTAGAAACTGGAGCAGTAAATATAGCTCTGGGCTAACAGAGCAAAATGCTTATGTGAGAGAATTAAAACTGAAATTTAAAAAAGAACCAAGGCTCTGACTCTACACTGACTACCTAACAATTTCTGCCTCATTATAAGCCATAGAGTTAATCCCATTCTCTTAAGGCCAGTTCTTGGAATTGTACTGGCTGTAGATTCAGTATTGCTCAAGATGGAACAGTTTATGTTATGGCTATAGTTGGCTTATCATGCAGATGGCTTTTTCCCACTGGTGGCAGTTATAGTATCTATAAAACAACTCAGGAATGTGCATCAGACACTGAGTCTGTGACTCTGTTGTCTTAATCATTAATGGCTTGAGTTTGCTCTTTTGTGACTCAGGGAAGCCTGGAAGACTTCAGTTTTCCTATAAACAAGAGGCAGGAGACACAGAGGGGCCTTGGTGATTGGGATGGGATGGGGCAAGCTGAGTTCTGCTCAGTTCCAATGGAATACCAAAATGAAGTTAAAAACGATGAAGTAAATCTACACATAGTGACAAGTAGTGATAGAAATGATATATTATTAAGGAAAATAGCAAGTTATAGATCCCAATTTTGTTTAAAAAGTTAATATGTATAGTGTATGTATACTATTTGTATATATAGATATACATTATATTTAAGATACCCAGGAAAGAGAAAACACAAACGTACCTCTGGTATTTCTGATTGACCTTAGAGAGGCAGCAGTGAGTGGTGGTATAAAATGAGATCTAAATTCCCTGCCCAGGAACTGAACCTGGGTAGCCTGGATGAAAATCAGGATTCCTAGCCACCAGACCAGCAAGGATTAGAGGCTAAAAGCTATTTTTCCCTGGCTTTGCCCCAGTGAAAAAGCATTTCTCATGTAGGCAAAAACTATAAATGCAGGTACAAAGTTTGTTATTAGAGACTTACATAGCACAACAACACATGGGAGAGCACACAGGGAAATAGTTTGTTAAGACAGAAGCAAGGCAGAGATACATGTGGAGAGAAAGGTTGTGAGCTTCCCCACTAGTGAGGAAGAGCTCAGTAAAGAAGTGGTTAAGTCATTTATATAGAACATTTCTTCCAGGTCTTTTTTTTTTTACCCTTGGCCAATTGTTCTTTTTCTTTTTCCACACCTGACCCACCCTTGGACCCTCCCAGACATGCATGTGCAACTTGTTTCCAAGATGGATTCCAGTCCAGAGGCCTATGGGATCACATGTTAGCATCACATATTATGGGGTGGCATCCCCTCCTTTTTGACCCCCAAGGAGCCTTTCTGGCCACATGAAATGTCTCCCTTGCCCCAAGGAGGGAAATATATGACTTCCCGATTCTTTGCTTAAGCAAGGTTTAGCCCTTCTCTGTCACTACCATGACCGTTGTCTTAAGGTGTCCACTGGACACAAAGCCTAACTGCTCACCCTGTATCTGTTGTTACTTCCATTTTGGGAGGGCACACAGGAGCATGGCTGTAGGTAACTAACCTGGAGCCCACCTGTCCTGTTTCAGGAAATGCAAACAGGAGGCCAGTTGCAAGTGTCTAGCCTGAAGCCCACTTATTTCCTGCCCAGAGATATATAAACAGGAGGCCAGTTGTAAATGCCTAGCCTGGGGCCTATCTGTCTCCTGCTTCATGGTGATATGATAACAGCAGTACTCAAACTTCTACTTTAAACATTTCTATTTATTTTAACACTTTTTTGTTATCAACAGAATTTAATTTTCTAAAAAGTTATATGGTTGGTTTTTATTTTCAGTTATAGTTCACAAGAACCTGAAAACAATATAAATATCAACAGAATATTGGATGAGCAAACTGTAGTATTTCACGTAATGTAAAAGACAGCATTCAAAAAGAATGCATTTCAGTGACCCACAGTATAGATAAATCATAATAGCATTAAGGGGAAATTTTAAGTCCCCAAATATTATATACAGCATAGCACTCTCCTAAAAGGCTCAAAATAATGGAAATACAGACACATAGAGATTTTAGGAATACACATGGAATCAACGGAAACAGTGAGAGACTTTGTTTTCTTAGGCTCCAAAATCACTGCAGATAGTGATTGTAGTCTTGAAATTAAAAGACACTTGCTCCTTGGAGATCAAGACTGGTGGGAGAAATATCAATAACCTCAGATATGCAGATGACATCACCCTTATGGCAGAAAGTGAAGAACTAAAAAGCCTCTTGATGAAAGTGAAAGAGCAGAGTAAAAAAGTTGGCTTAAAACTCAGCATTCAGAAAACTAAGATCATGGCATTTGGTCCCATCAATTCATGGCAAATAGATGGGGAAACAAGGGAAATAGTGACAGACTTTATTTGGGGGGCTCCAAAATCACTGCACCCCAAACCAGTACTCTTACCTGGAAAGTCCCATGAAGGGAGGAGCTTGGTGGGCTGCAGTCCATGGGGTTGCTAAGAGTCAGGCACGACTGAGCAACTTCACTTCCACTTTTCACTTTCATGCATTGGAGAGGGAAATGGCAACTCACTCCAGTGTTCTTGCCTGGAGAATCCCAGGGATGGGGGAGCCTGGTGGGCTGCCATCTATGGGGTCGCACAGAATCGGAAATGACTGAAGCGACTTAGCAGCAGCAGCAGCAGCAGTAGTAGCAAAATCACTGCAGATGGTGACTGTAGCCATGAAATTAAAAGACGCTTGCTCCTTGGAAGAAAAGCTATGACCAACCTAGAGAGCATATTAAAAAGCAGAGACATTAGTTTGACAACAAAGGTCCATCTGGTCAAGGCTATGGTTTTTCCAGTAGTCATGTATGGATGTTAGAGTTGGACTGTGAAACTCAGCATTCAGAAAACTAAGATCATGGCATTTGGTCCCATCAATTCATGGCAAATAGATGGGGAAACAAGGGAAATAGTGACAGACTTTATTTGGGGGGCTCCAAAATCACTGCACCCCAAACCAGTACTCTTACCTGGAAAGTCCCATGAAGGGAGGAGCTTGGTGGGCTGCAGTCCATGGGGTTGCTAAGAGTCAGGCACGACTGAGCAACTTCACTTCCACTTTTCACTTTCATGCATTGGAGAGGGAAATGGCAACTCACTCCAGTGTTCTTGCCTGGAGAATCCCAGGGATGGGGGAGCCTGGTGGGCTGCCATCTATGGGGTCGCACAGAGTCGGAAATGACTGAAGCGACTTAGCAGCAGCAGCAGCAGCAGTAGTAGCAAAATCACTGCAGATGGTGACTGTAGCCATGAAATTAAAAGACGCTTGCTCCTTGGAAGAAAAGCTATGACCAACCTAGAGAGCATATTAAAAAGCAGAGACATTAGTTTGACAACAAAGGTCCATCTGGTCAAGGCTATGGTTTTTCCAGTAGTCATGTATGGATGTTAGAGTTGGACTGTGAAGAAGGCTGAGCGCCAAAGAACTGATGGTTTTGAACTGTGGTGTTGGAAAAGACTCTTGAGAGTGTCTTGGACTGCAAGGAGATCCAACCAGTCCATTCTTAAGATCAGTCCTGGGTGTTCATTGGAAGGACTGATGCTGAGGCTGAAACTCCAATACTTTGGTCACCTCATGCAAAGAGTTGACTCATTGGAAAAAACCCTGATGCTGGGAGGGATTGGGGGCAGGAGAAGTGGACGACAACAGAAGATGCACATGTGATTGGGTGAACTCCGGGAGTCAGTGATAGACAGGGGGGCTTGGCGTGCTGTGATTCATGGGGTCGCAGAGCTGGACAGGACTGAGCAACTGAACTGAATTGAACTGATAGGAACTAAGCTCCCTCCCTGCCACCCTCAACCCCTACCTCCACTTGAGGGTGGCTGAGCATAATTTCTTGGAACATCACCCTCTTACAACTGGAAGGAAGTCACATGCCCCCACAGCCCTTACTTGGTCTTTAAAGACTTCCCTAAGGGAATTCCTCGAGGGTCCAGTGTCTGGGACTCTGTCCTTGCACTGCTGAAGGCCCAGGTTCAAATCAATCCCTGGTCCAAAAACTAAGATCCTGCAAGCCCCACAGAACAGCCAAAAAATTAATTAAAAATGAAAACATAACAAATCCTCTCCCCTGAAACCCATCGGACAGTTCAGTTTTCTGAGCAGGAGCTATGCTGACCTCCTTGGTTGGTGTTTGCAAAACTTTTGTCTGCTCTAAACTCCAGTTTCTTTGGCCTCACTATGCCTCAGGCACACTAACTTGGGCTCAATAGTGTGTCTTCACTCATTTCATTTAACACCTGTGCTAAGCAAAATAATGCTCTCCCCGAAAGATGACTATGTTCTAATCTCCACAACCTGTGAAAATACTAGTTTACAGCAAAGGACAACTAAGGTTGCAAATCAGCTGACTTTGAGGTAAGAGTGATCTGGGTAGAGCCAAAGCACTCACAAGGGATTACTAAAAGACAAACAGGCATCCAAAACTTAAGTTTGAGCAAAAATCTACCCAAAAAGGGCAGCACCAAACTGGAAGTGGTTAGTAGCATTCTAGGAGCCAGGGGACTTTATAAAGTGTGGAAGCAAAGAAAGAAATTACTTGATTGGCTGTAGGTTAAAGACTAATTTGTGGTTTGACTGTTGTTCTTAAGTATACCATACAGTATTTTCAACTGTAGATTAATATTGTACTGATCTCTTGCATGTTGCCTAACTGAAACTTTATACTAGCTGGTTAAATGTTTTGTCTTAAACCATTAAGTTTGTGCTAAATTGTTAGAATGGCAAGACAACTAATACAGTACCTAATTCAGTTAAGTCTAACCTGAACTGCAGTTTGTTTCAAAAACTCAAACGTTGGTTCTTCCAACTCTCTCCCTGCTGGAGGTTATCTCCCCCTGAACGCCTCACCTACCGGTTCCATAAGAACAGTGACTCTGTCCTCTTCCCAGTTCCTAGAAGAGCTTAGTGCTTACTACGAATTTACCAACTGTTACCCTGTGAAAAATATAACCTCCTTAACTCCTAGACCTCATCTTGTTCTTTTCACTGTGTGAAAGACGCTTCGTCGTGTCCCACTCTTTACGACTCCATACTGTAGCTCGCCAGGCTTCTTCCTCCGTCCGTGGGAATTCTCCAGGCAAGAATACTGGAGTCCCACCTCCAGCGAATTTTTCCAACCCAGGGAAAGAACCCAGGT
This sequence comes from Madoqua kirkii, assembly GCA_006408675.1. Taxonomy (NCBI): domain Eukaryota; kingdom Metazoa; phylum Chordata; class Mammalia; order Artiodactyla; family Bovidae; genus Madoqua; species Madoqua kirkii. Next base: position 24,178 of record SJYC01040821.1, read on the forward strand.
CTCCCGAAGTGGGGGCCAGATTCTTTGCCCTCGGAGCCACCAGGGAAGCCCAAGAATACTTGAATGGGTAGCCTCTCCCTTCTCCAGGGGATCTTCCCAACCCAGGAATCCAACCAGCATTGCAGGAGGATTGTTTACCAGTTGGGATATCAGGGAAGCCTAGAAATTAATTACTTTTGCCAATATTTCACACGTGTTAGGTCACTAATTGCTTCCTTTAGACAGCACGCGTTTAGGATTGTTTTTCTCTACTAACTCTTAAATGTTTGTGTATTTTACCCTTTTGCAAGGGTGGGCGCTTTCCTCGGAAGAAGATTGCAATTGAATTGTTTGTATCAACAAGGTCTGGGAACCGCCAATATTAACACTTTAAAGTGTTTTGGACTACACATGTCCAGGCCCTACCCAAAGCTGTCAAAGCATATTTCCTCACCTTAGAGTTTAGGAAACTTGTTAACAAGTTCCATGTCTGATTCCTTGGCATAGTAAAATGGGAGATCAAATCATATGCCTGCTATTAAATTTTAAAAAGTATTTTCTGCTTTTCTCTTCAAATTCTGAGCCCAGCTACTCCTCCTAGCAAGTGAGGATTGTGGTCAGTAGCTTAGTCTCAACCGACTCTGCGATCCAATGGACTAGCCCACCCGTCTCCTCTGTCCTTCGGATTTTCTGGGAGCGAGTTGTCACTTCATTCTCCAGGAGAGCTTCACCACCCAGGGCCGGAACCCTCGTCTCCTGCACTGGTAGGCAGATTCTTAACCGCGGAGCCTGTGAGGATCAGTCAGTCAAAAGCTTCAGGCCGGAGTACAGAGGAACACCAGGCCAACCCCCAATCCTACACAGACGCCGGGAGGCTGAGCTAGCGCCTGCACCCCAAGCAGGGGAGCCTCTCTACCCACATTTCCCATCTCCTAGGCAACCAGAATCCGCAATATGGCCTTAGCGCTGAGAAGAGACGCGTAAAGACCGGAGGGAAACAACAGGAGGGTAGGTAGTCGAGTTCCGGCCTAAAAGTATGCTGCGGGGGAAGGCGGGTCCGGAGGGTATACGCCCAATCCCTTCCCCAGAAAGTTGTGAGTTCCGCTCCGCCGAACTCTCTATTGGCCCTAACTAGCTCCGCGATCCTGCGGTGACGGACGCTTGAGAGCAGTGCACTGCGCCCCGCCGGAAGTGCTTCCCTGGGCGGAAGCTTCAGAGCGCAATATAGCGGAAGGGCTTTCTCTTCCGGTCTCTTTGGTCTCGGCGGCAGAAGCAAGATGGTGAGTTGTTTCCAGGGGCTCTCGTCATCGGCTTTCATCCTCACCCCCTGAACTGCGCCCCACGCAATCCGTGGGGTCCCTGGAAGCTTTCGGATAAGAAGAGCCGGTGGGTAGGGAAGGCAGCTTTCGAGAGGCACGAGAATGGCTTGTAACTGATGTGGGGATGCTGAGCCTGCCGTCGTGGAGGTGCAGCTGCTCCAGGCCCCTTCAAGTGTCTGACTTTTGGGAAGCCCGCACAGCCCTGCCCGCCAGTGGGAACTGATGGAAGGGGCGTGGATTGGGGGTACTCGGCTCTGTAAACGAAAGAATAGTTGGCGACGGTCCCTGGGCAGGAGCTTTTAGATTTTGGAGTAAGAGTAGGTAGGAAAACCACGTTACCTCTTCTGCCTTTTAGCGTTTTCCATTTTCCTTTTTAATAATGTAGCAGGTTTCAAAACATGGCAGCTCTTGGAGGGGCTTTAGATGACGTGAAATTCCAATAGTGGTCACTGATTGAGCACAGTGTCAGCCCTTGTGATTGTCATTAATTTATATCAGTAGTTGCTTTAACTGAAAATGTTGAGCATGTGTATAGAGATGACTAGACTTAAATATTTATCCCTTTAACTTGCAGACGAAGGGAACGTCATCTTTCGGAAAGCGTCGGAATAAGACGCACACGCTGTGCCGCCGCTGTGGCTCTAAGGCCTACCACCTTCAGAAGTCGACCTGTGGCAAGTGTGGCTACCCTGCCAAGCGCAAGAGAAAGTGTAAGTTAATATTTACAAATGTACTTGGAGAATAGTTTCTTTTTCATATGTGTCTCAGTGGGGCATGATTTTGAAGGTTTTTTGCTAGCAAAATTGTACATCTGTATACCATTACGTTGATTAGTTGCTAAGTTATGGCCAACTCTTGCAACCTCATAATGTTTAGCTTAGTAGGCATCTCTGTCCAGTGGCTGTCCCAGGCAAGAATACTGTAGTGGGCTGCCATTTCCTGTTCCATGTGTGGTCTTCCCTTGTGGCTCAGCTGGTATACTGAGCTTGCAATGCAGACCTGGGTTCGATCCTTGGGTTGGGAAGATTCCCTGGAGAAGAGAAAGGCTACCCATTCCAGTCTTCTGGCCTGGAGAATTCCACGCACTGTATAAGTATACCGATACAGTGAGATTAAAGCCAAGGCAGGCATTTTTAATTATATTGACAGTGTGTACTGGGTGCGTAGGGATAACAATTTGGATCTTAAAACCTGAATAATTTTTTTTTTTTTAGATAATTGGAGTGCTAAAGCTAAAAGACGAAACACCACCGGGACTGGTCGAATGAGGCACCTAAAAATTGTATACCGCAGATTCAGGTACAGTTTTTATGTTTCAGTTATAGGTGGGTGTATGAGCTTGTATAACAGTCGCCTCAGCTACCCTGGTTCATGGGATGAGGTGTTGATAGGATCCTTTTTCTTCTGCCACCATAACCTTCATATCAATCTCGAACTTAATCAGGGAACAGTAGTACACACTGAATAGTCTGGAGTGTAGTTTGAGGTAGACTGGAGAAAATAATGGCATTTATTCGCATACCTACATTTTCCTGCCAAAGTTCATCAAGATGATAGTATGTAATTGAGGCCTTCAGTTTGGTGGCTTTGGGCAAGTCTGCTTGCTGTAGAACACTGTTGTACTTAAAGAGAGGCTTTAGAGTTTTAATTTCAGCCCCAACATAGTCTTACAGAGAAACTGCATTTTTAGTGGTAGCAGTTGAGGGGTGTAAGGCCTCAACTGAGGTGATTTCTTTGTTGGGGACTGGGGTTGTCCTGTGTATTGTAAGATATAGTAGAATTTGTGATCTCTCACTCAATTCAAGACCACAAGACAATGTGGGGGGGTGTAAACATAACACACTTAGATGTATTTGTGTGTTGGAGTGACCTTTGTACTTAAGGCCAATATATAGTAGTATGGGATAGGGTTCAGTGGTCTGCTAGTTTGAGTTAAGAACATGAAGGCAATTTTAACCTGTGTGTTCCTCAGAAGACATTTCAAGTAGATGTTAAGTGAGTAAAGACATAAACCATAGTTAAGCAGTTGAGAAAATGTCTATCATTAATCACGTTTTTCCTTAGCTAAAGGAAGATAGAGTCTCTGACCCATAATTTAAGAATCCGTTTTCCCAAAACCTTGGGAATCATAAGTGGTGGGGAAATACCAAATATGTTGCCTTGGCTATTTTGAAGCAGAGGGAAATAAATAAAATACCACAGCTTATCAGTGATGTTCTAAAAATAAATGTCTGAACTTATGAATTCAATATTGATTTCATCGTTTAACTGAGATAAGCTCATAAAAATGTATTTTAACAAAGATTAAAGTGTATACGTTGACATTGCTGAAGTAACTATTCTTGTTTTTAACAATGCAGGCATGGATTCCGTGAAGGAACAACACCTAAACCCAAGCGAGCAGCTGTTGCAGCATCCAGTTCATCTTAAGGATTTCAGTGATTAGTCGCACAATAAATGTTCTGGCTTTTAAAATTATCTGGTGTGCTAAGGTATTTTTAATAGGCTTGTATCAGTGATTTACATAGGTTTGCGAATGTGACAACTAAAATTCAGGTTTATTTGTGGCTGTTTTGGAACACTAACTTTTAAACTGGGTTGTGATACTGCTTAATAGGATCGGGCCTTTACAAGCAGAATTCTAAGATTCCTTCAAGCAGATGACATTAAGAAGTAACATTTGTGCTACTATAAGAAGTATGTTACCTCTATGGTCTTTGTGGAGTGGTTGTCCTCCTGTATGATAGGCTTCGGATTTCTGGTGAGAACACGAATGAGAGGAGTTGAATGAATTCATTTTGGAAAGGTAGTTTTGTTGGGTTGTTTTTCTTTTTCTTTTTTTTTTTTGTGTGTGTGTGTTTGATTTACAATGTTGTGTTAGTTTTTTACAGCAAAGTAATTCAGGTATACATTTTTCTTTTTCAGATTCTCAGGTGATATTAACTCTTGGCGCCCATCTCATAGTCTGTGCACTTTTTAAGGTGGTCAGCTAAGTGAACAACTAGGTATGAGTCAACAAGAACGTTTGTAGGGCCATGTGCAAACGCAGTGGATTAAGTAGAATGTAAAGGAAGGCCAAGTATAAACTCACTTGTAGGCTAGTAGAATGTTTTTAAATCCTCACCTAGGTGAGCATTGACTTTTCAGGGCTCTGAATTTTTCTGCCTTGCTTTCTGGTGTTTCTGCTAGTTTTTTGAAGTGAAGACAATACCAACTTTGTTGGACTGGTGAGAGAATCGAACATTAATTAAACATCACAAGTGCTGGAGTAACTAGCATAAAATAGCAATGTGGCCAAGCTGTGCTGTCCCAACTTGTAGCTTCCCGTTTTTTTAAGAATTTAACAACTTTAATCTGACCTTGAAGGAGTTTTCATGATTATCACTGCCTCCGCAACCTTACCTTTAAAAGGTGCCCTAGGATGCACTCCAAGATTAGTTAATTGCTCCCTTGCTTTTTTCCTTAGCTCCTAACTTTCAGGTCTCAGCTTGCTTCTACAGGAACCTCAGCTGATCTGAATCTGTATTGGGTTTCCTCCCAATAATGTGATGTAATATAATGACTGTTCTACTTTTGCTGCTGTTCGTTGTTGAGTTACTCAGTGTGTCTGACTCTGCAACACCATGAACTATATCCCACCAGGCTCCTCAGTCCATGGGATTTCCCAGGCAAGAATACTGGAGTGGGTTGCCATTTTCAGTGTCTCCTTTGGCAGGCAGATTCTTTACCACTGGACCACCTGGGGCCCCCTGTTCTACTTCGCTGTTTAAGTCTGGTTCTGCTCTCTGTGACTCAAGGACTGCAGCACCCTAGGCTTCTCTGTCCTTCACTATCTCAATGGAATTTGCACTCTTGTGTTAAATTGAGTGGGTGATGCTCTCCAGCGATACTCTGGGGGTGCATAATAAAGTTCCTGTATCCACTTGACATTTGATCATGTGATTTTTACTGTTGTACCTGTGCTTATTTAAGCTGGAAGTCTAACTAAGTATGGGCTTTCAACTTAAATAAGTGAAGGTATTTCTATAGTGGTTGTAGCCTAGTCACTGTAGTGGGTTCAGGTATTTGAAATTGCTTTGATCTATAAAATAGTAACTTTATTTTGGCTTGAGTACTGAATAATCTGATGTGGTATTAAGATCTTTCTGAAATCTTGCAGTATTAAGAAAGGTTCATTCCTGGGTGCTGGAGAGGCCCATTAAGATAGGTAATTCCCGAGGTGGAATAAATATTAGGCTTTGAGGTAAGTAGGTGCTGACCTGAAGACAAAAAATTTCTAAATCCTGGGTCAGAAAACAGTTGGCACAAGGGGGGTGCATGAGAGGTAGACAGTGATGCCTTGAAAAAGGTCTGTGTTTATTGAGTGTAAGGTGACTTAGTCCTTGTTTTTTGCCAGTGCCTGTGGCCTTGACTATTTTGAGTTTCAGTGGGAAATTTTTCTGATAAAATGGAAGTCGTAAGACCCAGGGAGAAGCAGTGGGCTGGAGTTGGAGCTGGTTAACATCAGTACAGACAGGTGGGTTCAGTTCATTCGATACTGGCAGACAGTTCATACCTGACGTATCTCATGATGTCCTGAGGATCGAAGTTGGTTTGGGCAGTGGATCTCCATCTAACAGATGCCTGAAGCCACAACTAAGGGATTTCTGTTTCTTGGGCAAGGGGAACTCAGGAGCAGTTGAGTGTCACCACTGGGTATCTGAGGTAACACGCAGGAATGTATGATGTTTTGTGTATGTATTTGACCTTTCAGTCACAGCTACTGTGGTTTTGTCAGTTGGAGAAAATACCTGAGGTAGGGGTCTTGGATTTTCTGGACTAGGGGCCAAGGAGTTGGTGCATTCACTGAGGAATATAAGATGGAAGGAACAGGAAGAAATTGTTAGGTGTTGATGCCTCTGGGATAGTAGAAGTATCTTGGAAGAACTCAGTAAAGCTAGTGGCAGCTGAAGCGGAAAGCCGAAAGCCCAGGCTGGAGATTTGCTTTTGGAAATAATGAACATAGAGTTGAGAATGGGAACTGATTTAGGGATTAGAATGGTAAAGATAATTTAAATGGAGGTATAAGGTGATAGTGAAATTTGGTAGGGATTTAAAAATGATGGGAGATGGAAGGAAAGGATTATTTTTCTCTCTTTAAAAATTCAGATTCTTGATGCAGTAATGGTTGAAACCATTTGAAAAAAAGAGTGTAGAGAGGCTCAAGGAAAAGTTTGGGGAGATGTCCTTCGGAGACAAGAGTAATGAGAGTGGTTCGTTAATTTGTTCAGCATACACGTGATGAGTGGGAACAAAAACCAACATGGTTGAAGTTGACTCCAGTCAATGACTTCTGGGTTTGGAAAATTTAGGCTAGTGTTTATTTTCCACCAACCTGTTTCTGTAGAGCATCAGGAATAAAGCCAGAGGTTCAGGGGTGATTGGGCAATGTAGAGTTCAGTTGAAAAAGCACTTCTGGAAGGCTACCTAGTTCTTCTGCATTTCCCTTTCATTTCTGTTGATACAGTGCCCTTTAGGAACCAAATCTGTCTCGTGACCTCTGTGCCAGAAGCACTTCTGGGCCTAGGAGACAAAAGTGGAGAATAAGACAGACACCTTTGGCAGAGATTTCATGAGAGCGTGTGACAGCCTCCACTTGTGTGTATGTGAACATACCTAGAACAGATAAGTAACTTCAGGTAGTGTTAAGACCTATGAAGACAAAAGTACAGACAGTGTGACAGGGTGGGGGTAGAGGACCCCTTAGAAAGGTGGTCAAGATAAATATGGAAATTCTCTGGTGCTCCAGTGGTTAGGACTGCGAAGGGCCCCAGTTCAGTTGCTGGCCAGGGGACTTAAGATCCCAACCCTAACCTTTGTCGAGTTAAATGTTCTCAAAATGAAAGGTAGTTCATAATCTAAGAGAAGCATTGTTTATCAAACTGAGAAACTAAGAATGAAATCTGGAGCAAAAACTTCTGTCTGTGGTAAGGTAAAGGGATGTCCTGCCAAATAACCAATGAAAAAATGGTTTTCATGTATGCGAGTGGTCTGTAGATTACCACAGGCATGGTATGTGGCTTGAGATTTTATTTTTGTGTGCTTGTCTCTATGCAGTGGAGATATGCTCCAGGATGAAGACTTTGGTCTTTCTTAAGATCACTCAAAGATAAGAAAAAATATCCTCCAGTCATGATTAGTTGTAAAAATAGTTTTTATTTCTGAAGAAATTTTGGTTCTATGTTATAGTCAGAATTCAAAGTTGACTTAGGCTTATCTTTCAGCTTGGGCTTCTTTTGAACTGAAGCCATTGGAGAAGGGGGCATGCTCCCTCTGATCTCAGCTTTCTCCTTGAGATCAGGGGCTTGTGAGCTACAGTTTCACTCAGTGGGATTTACAGAGTAGACAAGAGCGGGGAGTGGTGTTTCCTCTTTCTCCTGAGGTTTCCTCTACTGAGGGCCCTACAGACAGGATCCTCACTCCTGAGTGGCTCCTGAGTAGCTCACATCTGGTCCACAGGAAAAATTCCCACATTCCTGGCCTCAACAACCTGAAGTTTCCTAGGTTTAGAACTGCTGCTACTGCTGCTAAGTCACTTCAGTCATGTCTGACTCTGTGCAGCCCCATAGACGACAGCCCCTCCAGGCTCCCCCGTCCCTGGGATTCTCCAGGCAAGAACTCTGGAGTGGGTTGCCATTTCCTTCTCCAGTGCATGAAAGTGAAAGTGAAGTCGCTCAGTTGTGACCAACTCTTAGACCCCATGGACTGCAGCCCACCAGGCTCCTCCATCCATGGAATTTTCCAGGCAAGAGTACTGGAGGGGAATGCCATTGCCTTCTCCGAGGTTTAGAACTAAAAGTAGTGAAACTATTCTAAGGTTGGATTGAATACTTACACAACTCAAATTTCTTTACAAAATTTTTCCCTTAAACTCCTTTATATCTGATTTGGCTGAGGATTCTAAAAGCTGTGACCAGATCTGAGCCACTCAGGAGAGAAGGAGAATGGATAAACAATAAGATACTAATGTATAGGATGGGGACCTGTATTCAATATCCTCTAGTAAACTAATGGAAAAGAATATGAAAGGTACATATGTATAATTGAATCACTTTGCTGTACAGCAGAAATTAACATTGTAGGACAGCTATGGTGTTGGTCGCTCAGTCACGTTCGACTCTGAGATCCCAAGGACTGTAGCCCACCAGGCTCTTCTGTCCATGGATATTCCAGGCAAGAATACCAGAATGTGTTGCCATTTCCTCCTCCAACTACAATTTTAAAAACCTTGTTCTTGGATACTGTGTGTATCTGTGTGTCTGTGTGTCTCTCCATGCTTAGTTATTACTCCATTGTGTCTGACTGCAACACACTGGACTGTAACCCTCCAGGTTCCTTTGTCCATGGGATTCTCCAGGCTAGAATACTGAAGTGGGTTTCCTACTCTAAGGCATCTTCCCAACCCAGGGATTGAACCTAAGTTACCTGTGACTCCTGAATTGTAGGCAGATTGTTTACCCACTGAGTGTGTCTGTTGTTGAGTCACTAAGTCCTGTACAACTTTGCCCCATGGATTGCAGCACACCAGGCTTCCCTGTCCTTAACAATCTCCCAGAGTTTGCTCAAATTCATGCCGATTGAGTGGATGATGTCATCCAATCATCTCATCCTCTATCACCCCCTTCTGCCCTCAGTCTTGCCCATCATCAGGGTCTTTTCCAGTGAGTTGGCTCTTAGCATCAGGTGGCCAAAGTATTTGAGCTTCAGCATCAGCCCTGCCAATAATATACAGGGTTGATTTCCTTTAGGATTGACTGGTTTGATCTTGCAGTCACAAATCAAAAGCATCAGTTCTTCAGCGCTCAGCCTTCTGTATGGTCCAGCTCACATCCGTACGTGGTGGTGGTGCAGTTGCTAAGTCACGTCCAACTCTTAGAACCCTGTAGACAACCTGTGAGGCTCCTCTGGTCCATGGGATTCTCCTGGCAAGAATACTAGAGTGGGTTGCCAGTTCCTTCTCCAGGGGATCTTCCCAACCAAGGGTTTGGACCTGAGTCTCCTGCATTGCAGGCAGATTCTCTACTGACTAAGCTATGAGGGAAGAGGCATCCATACGATACTACTGGAAGAACCATAGCTTTTGACTATGCAGACCTTTGTTAGCAAACCGATGTGTTTGCTTTTTAATATGCTGTCTAGGTTTGTTGTAGCTCTCCTTCCAAGGAGCAAGCATCTTCTCTGATTTAATACTTTCCAGCCCACTGAGAGCCCTGACCATTGGACTGCCAGGGTATTCACAGCCCTAATCTTAAATTTGTATAGTTCTGAAAAAGACATCTATCTAGCACATGTAGAAGGTGTGTGATTTGTTCTCAGAAAATGTTTAAAATGATCTGAACTCTATTATGTGCATATATATATATATATATATATAGTTACTATGTGGAGATAATTAGTCCTTTAGGGGAAAGATCTTTTAAGAAAAACAAAACCTGAGGACTCTCCTGGTGACGCAGAGGACATGGGCTTGATCCCTAGTCTGGGGAGATTACACATGTTGCAGGCAATGAAAGCCCGTGAGCCCTAGAGCCTCTGCTCTACGAGAGAAGCTACTGCAATGAGAAGCCTGTGCACCACAACAAAGACACCCAATGTGACCAAAAAAAAATTTTTTTTAACCGATAAGGTATTGGAGAAAGGTCTAGCTCCTTTAAGTTAGAGCAAGTGAAAGAGGTGACCAAGGAGGAAGCAGATGGATACCAGGTGACAAAAGGTACTGTTTCAGAAACATCACCATCTAGGGCAAATGGGAGGAGGGAAGGCTTGTCAGTAAATGGTTCGTCCGGCTCAAGAGGGGGAAGGGCAGAGAGCAGAAACTAACTGTTGATGGTCCCTGTGTTGCAGGGGAGCAACCCTCAGACAAGTAGCTCCCCACGGCAGGAGAGAAAGGAAGCAGGAAGCCTCAGAAGGAAGTACTGTCCAATTAGGGATGACTCTGGAGAGAAGCCTCTGGGAACATATGCCTCTGAGGGAGCACAGTGTGGTGCTCTGCGTTTAGAGTTGCGAGAGGCTTGAGATAGTGTAATTAAATTTCCTTATTTTAGAGAGGAACAAACTAAGGCACAGAGATTTATTGTAGATATATACGTATTTCTTGGCTGATAAGGATTCTGACAACAGCGAGTGTTGGAATACACTACTTTAAATATTACATTGTACAATGTAAGGTTCCTTTTGTGGAAATTTGTCTTTATTAAATAGAACCCTAATTCATCTACTGCCTAGACGTGGAAACTGGTAATCATACATCATATAGTACAGAGATCTAAGATGGCATTCACATACATGACTGGCACTGGATTCTCTTTATAATAGCAAGCCATTTTCTGGTCATCTTAGAGCAAATCTGCCCTTTACTGATTCCTCCTCTCCTCCAAGGAAGTCCTATGAGAATATACTAATGGAGTAAAATCCTAAATAGTTTAAAATTTTTGAACAGTTAAACTTTGAGTAAATTTCATATTCTTCAGAGACAGCTCTTCAAACCTGCATAGGTGAACTCTAGGCAGATTTTATCACACTGTGCCTTCTGGTATTTTTCAATTACTTGGCATTTAGATGAATTATAAAATTTAGTTGCAGATGCAAGCATAGACAGGAATTTAGTATTTGCAAAATAAAAACCAGCTACTGCTCAAAGCATGATAATTATGTATAAATACCAGAAAAACAGGTAGTGAATTAAATACAAGCATCCAATTAAAATAACTGGTATATCAGTGATGGCTCAATGAGACAGAAGTCACATAGTAGACTTGAACAGGAAAAGATTAAGGAATTAAGGTAATAAGGGACTGGTGAGGAAAAACTGAAAGTGAAAGTGAAGTTGTTCTGTCGTGTCCGACTCTTTGCAACCCCATGGACTGTAGCCCACCAGGCTCCTCTGTCCATGGGATTCTCCAGGCAAGAATACTGGAGTGGGTTGCCATTTCCTTCTCCAGGGGATCTTCCCGACCCAGGGATCAAACCTAGGTCTCCCGCATTCCAGGCAGACACTTAAGTGAACTCTATAGGAAGAGCAGAAAGAAGTAGCAGTCACTTCCCCTAGAGCTGAGATAAAGCACCCAAGGAAGAGGCCTCCCCAACCCCCGGAGTTGAGAGCCAGATGTTGGAGAAGGTGCAGCATAATTCACTGGATACTGAAATGTCATGTTTCTGGGACTCGATGGGAAGCCACCAGAGGCATGACGCTGGGGAAGGCATTCCTGAGGATGTGCCTTGCCTAACGATGCTTTGAAGCTGTCTAAAGGGAAAGCTTCTGGAAAGCCTTTTGTAAAAGTCAACTATAATGTACATAATCCAGTAAGTCACTTAGAGCATTCTCCATATTAAAACTTCAGAGTCAAGTAATCTAGAAGCATTTCAATAAAAACAAAATATACTAGAGTTAGGGCTTCTCTGATGGCTCGGACGGTAAAGAATCTGCAATGCAGGAGACCTGGGTTCGATCCCTGGTTCAGGAAGATTCCCTGGAGAAGGGAATGGCTACCCACTCCAGTATTCTTGTCTGGAGAACTGCGTGGACAGCAGTGCCTGGCAGACTACAGTCCATGGGGTTACAGAGTTAGAACAAATTCCTAATATAAAAAACTCCCAATCCCAAATAAAATCAACATAACTTTTTAAATTAAACACTATACATTTCATGATGTACTTGAATTTAATTGTATTTCATTTCATATAAGAGAAATAATAGGTATAAATAATATGAGAATTAGTAATTTCACATAATCATGTAAGAAATAATATTCCTTAACTAAAAAATAATTAGGTCT
>SJYC01040823.1:0-19059 GCA_006408675.1 Madoqua kirkii
CGCGGCCCTGCCCGCCCCCTCCGCCCCCTCCCGCGGCGCCATGCGCAGACTCAGTTCCTGGAGAAAGATGGCGACAGCCGAGAAGCAGAAACACGACGGGCGGGTGAAGATCGGTCACTACATCCTGGGGGATACGCTGGGGGTCGGGACCTTCGGCAAAGTGAAGGGTGAGGACCCCCGGGGCAAGGCTCGGCCCCCCGCCCAGGATCCAGGAGATTTCCGCCTTTCGCACCTCTTCATCCTCCCCCGCCTCTTGCGTTCCTGGTCTCCCGGGCTCCGCAGCCCCTGTCCTGCTCTGGCGCGAGCAGAGCCCGAGGCCGCCGCGGGAGGCGGCGCAGCCCCCCGCCCCCTGCCCACGGCGGGTGGGGGCGAGGTGGGGACTGGTCGCCATGGCGACGGTGCGGCGGCTGGAGGGGCTTGTACGTGAGAGGGGCGGGGATGCGGAGGTGCTAACTTTCCCAGGCCCGACCGTCGCAGGCAGCGCTGAGTGCTCCCTTTGCTGAGTGCGGGTGCTGGGGTCTCGGCCGGGAACCCGGGAGAGGCGGCCTCCTATTCGACCCGACTGTGGTCCCTCGGATCAGGGCCAGCCCATCGCTTCCCTGGCCGTCCTCGGCACTGTCCGTATTTCCGTCCTCTTTAGGAGACTGTTGGCTGCCCTAGCTGGCTGACAGGTGTGAAATGTGTACCTCCCGAAGTAAGGTTGCTTTGGAGGTAGTTTACAGAATTTATTTAAAAAAAAAAAGGCCGTCTCGTCGGAAAGGATCACTGATTATTTTTTTTCGGAGTGGTTAATGATTATAAATTGGTCCTATATGTATTTGCGATCTATGGTTTATGGTCTGAATGCACAGCCGGTGTCCTCAGTGTTTCTTAATTACCAAACCCGGTAGGCAGATTTTTCCTCCGGACGGTGTTTATTCATTGATGCAATTCGCTTCCGTTTATTTTCACAAGATATTTATATTTTAATGAATAGTTTAATGTTCATCATTTGAATTTTTTTTCTTTTTTGAAGAAAAGTGGAATCACTTTTTCTTGTGTTTCAGTACAGTATTCTGGAAATAACAAACTTGCCCTTCAAGTCACCAATTCTGGCACAAAGAGTTTAATTGCAAATTTTGTGAGGCATAAATATTTTTTCTTTGAAATAGTTGATTCTGCTATTAGGAATGTAGAGGAAGGAAGTATGGAACTGATAAAAATTATTATGCGTTGGCTTTGAATAAAGAATAGCCTATGACTTGCAAATAATAAGCTCTTGGTAAATATTTGAAAGAGAAAATAGTTTGTGAAAGTCTGTACGGTGAATTAACTAACCGAGTCTTGCTCTATCAGAGCTAAATAAACATTTTCTGATTTTATCTAGGGATGGAAGAGGAGAGCCCTTCCTTCTCTTGCTCTTTCTGAGTCATAGAACTGGAAAATTGCTGTATAGCCCACAGGGAAGCAACTGCCTAAACCTTCTTAAGAAAATCAGCAAGGCCAACAATGTAAGAAAGTAAGAAGCAAATGCCAGAATAGGGTAATTACAGCTATTAGGGTGGGTTTGTTTTGGGGGCCAGTAAGATGTTTCTGTGCTTTTGAAGTTACTTATTTTTGACGATGTTGTTTCTTTACTTGTTAGCCATTACAGACTGCTTTCAGTTTATAAATACTGAAATACTCACTATTGCCCCCCAAATAGTAATGACAGCTCTGTCGCCTTCACTCTACCCAGGGTTCTGCTTGTTCCCCTAATTCAGACCTGAGTAGTAGGTCTCACGTTCTTATGTGCTAGGTGGCTTTTGGCAAGGTAGATGGTAGATAGGAAAGCCAGAGGATATTCCTCATTTCCTGGGTTTGATCTGTGATGTGGCAGTGACGTGAATCCCTCCAGTGATTGCTATTCCTTTACCTTCCCTCCTCCACACCTGCTTCTCTTGAAATAACACAGCTGTCAGAGTCAACCATCTCTCCAAATATAGAAAGGCTAGTGTTAGTCAGAGGATCATAGGTTTCACGGATTGGGTTCCTTTGTTCATAAATACATTAACTGATGGTGGTCAAAGTCTTCAATCACAGCCTTTTAAAAGCTGTAAAACAGTTGAAATGCTTCCTGCCCCCAAATAACAGAAAATTCAACACGGCCCAGCCAAGAATGTCTTTTCTGTAGTTCTGTGTCCAGGCGGAGAAGCCCCAGCCCTCAAGAGTTTGACTGGCTCAGTCAGTTGTCTGGCCAGGTTTATTATGTGCTAATTGGCTTAGGCTCGAGTTCCTATAGGGCAGATGGCATTACCCTTGAAGGAAGAGCGCCCCTCTCGATGTATAGGTGGGAGTGCGTCTTCTGAAGTACTTGAGTAGTATGGGGAGATAGGGTAGACACCTGTGCAGAAACGGGGTTTCTTTGGAAGAGAGAAAGGGGGACCTAGATGCTTGGTGAGCACGCAGAAATAGCCCCTGTAGTGGTGACTGTTAACTTACGGAAGCCAAGAATTTGACCGGAATTCTTACAAATTATATGATTAGCCACATATTTCAAAGGCGGCAGTTTGGAGGAGATAGAGCTTTTTAGTCATACACACTGGTAAATTTAACATAGAAAGAAAGTCTAATAGAAGATGTGGTATCATATCATTCCCAATAGGATATTTCTATCTTATAGGAAACTTATTGAGGGGATGGGGAGGACTGCAGATTCATAGGCATTATTTTGTTTCTTGTTAAGGTTTTAAAAAAATCCTTTGTTAATTTAATGGGAACATTTTGAGGGGAAACTTTAGACAACTAGGGTTAGTTGGAATTATGCTTGAATTATTGTTTCCAAGATACCTTTTTTCCACACCCTTGATTGTCAAGGGGTTGGTCTCCACTCCCTTGTGGGTCTACTCCCCTCTCCTCCCAGCAAGAACATTTATAAAAGCATGGATGAATAGAGTTATTATTGCAGTAAATATAAATGGAAGTTTTTTCTCATTTTCTAAGAGAAGATACTTCTTCAGTAGGGTGGGTAGTCTTTGCCAAATGAATTTTTATACATATAATCTGTTTATTGAGTATTTTATACATGAAACTGAAAGTTTAGGTAAATAGGTGACTTCTCTTTGACTGAATCACATAAGTTATTTAAAAACTTTTAAGTAAAAAAAGTCTAGATATGAATTAGAGCTATATATACCAGCATGGGTGAATCTCAAGTTTATAAGTTTAGGCCACAACAACAGAAGAAGTTGTTATTCATAAAAATTTAAAAACATGAAAAAAGACTCATACATTGCTGACTGGAGTACAAATCGGTACCACCTCTATAGAGTATGACAGTATTTATAAAACTAAACTGGCAATTCAGCTTCTAGAAATTTACCCTATAGGTATATGGAATAATGAGTTATTCATTGCCATATTGTTTATCAGTACAAAAGATTGGAAGTAACCTTGCTAGTAGGACAATAGTTTAATTATGGTTTACCCATACAGTGGTATATACCTTGCAAACATTGAGAAAAAAAAAAAAGCAAGACTTTATATAATATTAGGGAACAATTTCCAAGGTATATTTTTAAGAGAGGAAAAAAGTAATCAACAAAGTGTATAGCATACCTACCATTTGTGTATAAAGAGCAGGGGCAGATTAAAGTATCTAAGTGTAACTGTGTGCATCTGTATACAGTGTTTCTGTAAAGATACACATGAAACTGTGTTACAGTAGAAACTGAACATTACACATGTTCAGAGGAGGGGAACTAGGTTGTAGGAGGACATGTCACTGTATATCTTTTTATATTTTTGGATCTGCGTGAATTCATTATGAATTCAAAAGAATATATAAAATTAAGTTTGTGAAAATAAACATATGGAAAAATTGTTACTATGTCATTTATGGATTCATCGTATATGTGGGAAAGACAAACCACATTCAAGATAGTGGTAACCTCTAGGGAGAAGAAAAGGAGGAAGGAATCTGGGAGGAGTCAGATTGAGCTTCAGTTGCATCTGTAATGTTTTATTGCTTAAGTGGCTATTGGGTGGAACATGGGTATTTGCTTTGCCTTTTGGGATGCCTGAAATGTTTTGTTAAGAAAAGGTACCTTTCTCAAATTTCTACCTATAGCTTTTAAAATTCATCCCTCTCCAACCAGAATTCAGTTATTTCCCTGATACTTACAGCAGTGAGGTGGTTTTTTGTTTTTTGTTTTTTGTTTTTTTGGTTTGGTTTTTCAATTTTAGAGTGAAAATGAAATGGTTGGGTGATTAGAATATCTTTGTAAACATTTCTATCTTTGTGGCAACTCTTTATCAGTGTTTAAAATTCTCTCTTTCAAAGTAGGATCTTACTTTACTTCAGGATTACATATCTGATTAGAAGAGTATGTGTTACAGAGGTCTACAGTTAGAGTTCCTTTTAGAAAGCAGTAACAGGTTGTTAGCTAATGTTTAGTTGACTCATCTGTTGCTCTTGTGAAGGAGATATTGTGAATTGTGGTAACCTTTGCTGTGAGTGACTCAGGTCTTCCATGGCAGAAATACCTGTCTTCCATTTCACCCAAAAGCCACAGCTTGGTATTACTGTAAAACAGTGACGTCTGAAGAGTATAAAGTTTTGAGCTTTGGACCAAGGGAGAAATATTTCAGAAGTGCATATCCTTGACAAAGTCCATGTACTACACTGATTTAACTTATGGAGCAGCAGTTAATTTGGCTACAACTGAGTTTAGTCACTGGAGAATTTTTGATATTGTTGTCAAGGCTTCTTTCCCTTCACAGTGCACACTGATGGTGGTGTACAGTGGATAGCTCCCAGACTTGGAATTCTTCTAACTAGAAGACCTGTTCTGCCTTGATCACTTAATAATTTTACTTCAGTGAGTTAATCTCTCAGAGCCTCATATTACCTACATCATAGGTTTATTGTGAGGCTCAAATGTGATCTTGTGTTTCCTAAGCTATAGAAAATAACTATAGTTTCAAAAGTATTATGCTACTGAAATTCTAATGCTGAACTATGTTGGCAGTGGGTTCAAGGCAAATATTGTTGTTCCTATAAGTAAGGAAAACATATTAATCATATGACGGCTGAAAAATTAGCGAGATTTTGCTGGGAAGAAAAAGAGAAAAAAATAGGAGATACTGCCTTCTCTTAAAAAGAAAATATTTGGAGTCCTCAATGTTCAGTTCAGTTGCTTAGTCGTGTCCAACTCTTTGTGACCCCATGGACTGCAGCATGCTAGCTAGGCCTCCCTGTCCATCACCAACTCCCAGAGTTTACCCAAACTCATGTCCATTGAGTCGGTGATGCCATCCAACCATCTTATCCTCTGTTGTCCCCTTCTCCTCCTGCTCTCAGTCTTTTTCAGCATCAGGGTCTTTTCCAATATGTGAGCTCTTGGCATCAGATGGCCATATTGGAGTTTCAGCTTCAGCATCAGTCCTTCCAATGAACGCCCAGGGCTGATCTCCTTCAGAATGGACTGGTTGGATCTCCTTGCAGTCCAAGGGACTCTCAAGAGTCTTCTCCAACACCACAGTTCGAAAGCATCAATTCTTCGGTGCTCAGCTTTCTTTACAGTCCAACTCTCACATCCATACATGACTACTGGAAAAACCATAGCCTTGACTAGATGGACCTTTGTTGACAAAGTAATGTCTCTGCTTTTTAATATACTGTTTAGGTTGGTCATAACTTTCCTTCTAAGGAGTAAGCATCTTTTAATTTCATGGCTGCAGTCACCATCTGCAGTGATTTTGGAGCCCAGAAAAATAAAGTCAGCCTCTGTTTCCACTGTTTCCCCATTTATTTGCCATGTAGTGATGGGACCAGATGCCATGATCTTAGTTTTCTGAATGTTGAGCCTTAAGCCAACTTTTTCACTCTTTTCTTTCTCAGTGTTGGGACACTGTTTTCAAACCTTGGAGGAAAAAACCTGTATCCAGTTAAGACTGGGAAATACCAGATTAAACACTTGATGGGTTTCTTTCCAGTAGGGCTCTATCCGTGTTACTGTGTTAATATGCATAATAAGTTTCTAAAAAGGAGAGGAGACATCCTTTCTGAGACCACTTGATTGTGACATCTTTTCCCATGAAGAGTCTCCAGTCCTAGTGTTTTGTAAAGCATACTTTAGAAAATGTATTCTAATAATTTTAGTTTCATGATTTTTCTAGCCCATTGAAAATTAGAATTCCTGAAATTAGAACATCGGAGAAGAGGCTGTGAATTGACTGCTGATAGACTGTGAAGGATGAAACACAACTTCAAAGAGCAGAAAACCCTAGGATCTGACACGTAATAGCCTGGGAGCAAGAAGTGCTATCTAGAGAAGTAACTCCAGGATGTCCCTGTGGTTCCCTGTCATCATGTGTTCCATTTAAGAATGCTTGGACACATGTAGTGCAGTTCAGAAAAATCTGTTTTCAAAAAAGATTACTTTTGTTACTTGTTGATTTTGATGTGACTATCATAAACCTAGGGCTTCCCACGTGGCCCAGTGGTAGAGAATCTGCCTGAAATGCAGGAGACTCAGGGAATGCAGGTTTGATCCCTGGGTTGAGAAGATCCCTTAGAGGAGGAAATGGCAACCCACTCCAGTGTTCTTGCCTAGAGAATCCCCATGGACAGAGGAGCCTGGTGGGCTACAGTGCCTGGGGTTGTCAAGAGTCGGGCATGACTGAGCGACTAAACACAACAGAGCACACGTCATAAGCCTGTCAGTTTCTTAGGGCTGCGGTAACAGTACCGCAAAGCTGGGTGACTTAAAACCACAAGTCACCTTGGAGTTCTGGAGGCCAGAAGTCCCGAAAGCAAGGGTTTAGTGGAGTCCCTCTGAAGGCTTTAGGGGAGAATCTGTTTCTTCCTCTTCCAGCCTCTGGTGACTCCTGGTGTTCCTTGGCGTGTAGAAGCAAAACTCCAGTCTCTCCCTGTCTTCACATGGTCACCTCTGTGTGTGCGTGCCTGTGTTCTCTCCTTTTCTTATTAGGACACCAGTCGTTAGATATAGAGCCCACCCTAAATCGAGGATGATTTTATCCTGAGATCCCTAACTAACTATTCCCCCCAAAACCCTGGTTTCAGGTAAGATCCCATTCTGTGGTGATGGTAGATGTGAATTTGTGGGGAAGAAGGGACACTCTTCAACCCAGCACACTTGCATTATGTTTTATGTACTTTTATTTCTTTGGCTGCAGTGCATTGCTTGCAGGATCTTAATTCCCCGACCAGGGATCAAACCCCGGGCCTAGCAGTGAAAGCCCTGAGTCCTGACAACTGGATCGCCGGGGAATTCCCTATGTGCTTAGTTTCACGCTCTTCATTTCTGTTTTATGATGCAGTCACCCCTCAGAATACTTGAGGGGTTGTTTCTAGGAGCCCCAGAGGATACCAAAAGGCCCAGATGCTCAAGTCCCTTTTATTAAGTGACATAGTACAGTGGGCCCTCCATACCCTCGGGTTCTACATCTGGGGATAAGGGGCTTAAATGTTTATCTGCTGAAAAAAATTCTAGTATTAGTGGACTCTTGCAGTTCAAACCCGAATTGTTCAAGGATCAGTTGTAGATTTTTGAGTAACTTTTAAACAGATTTAATAGAAGGAATAAAATGTCTTTTTTGGTATCTTGTTATAAAACATTGAAACAGATAAGAAGCCGGTTTTTACTGCATGTGCATGTATCTTAGTTGCTCTGCTGCTGCTAAGTCGCTTCAGTCGTGCCCGACTCTGTGCGACCCCATAGACGGCAGCCCACCAGGCTCCTCTGTCCCTGGGATTCTCCAGGCAAGAACACTGGAGTGGGTTGCCATTTCCTTCTCCGTCTTAGTTGCTCAGTGGTGTCCAATTCTTTGTGACGCCATGGACTGTATCCTGTCAGGCTCCTCTGTCCAAGGAATTTTCTAGGCAAGAATACTGGAGTGGGTTGCCAGTTTTCTACTTCAGGGGATCTTCCCGACCCAGGGATTGTACTTGTGTCTCCTGCATTAACAGACAGATTTTTTTTTTTAACCTCTGGCCACCTGGGAAACCTATTAGAGTGGATTTATTTTCTCATACAGGAGAAAGGTCATAGTAGCAAGTGCCTGGCACATAGTGGGTGCAGGTACTCAATAACTATTTCTTAAATAAATGAATGAAGTTTTAGAGTAAGTCTTCTTAGTTTGGAGAATTCAATCTGTTATTCTTTTCAAAATTATAAGACTGTGAATCAAGGGTTCTACTTACATGTTCAACTTCTATTTATCTTTTATTAAAAGGATATTTATTTAGTATTATATATAAGTACTAAACAATAGCTTCTCTGGTGGCTATTCTTTTGAAGATTATCTTTTAAAAAAATAATCACATTTCATTTACCATTTTTGGAAAAAGGACAAGTTTTTGAGACAGACATGGGTTCCTATTTTTGTTTTGTCAGTCACTAGCTATGTAACTTTGGGCAAGTTATTTCATCTTGGTTAAGTTATTTCATCTTCCTGTACCTCAGTTACTTGTAAAGTGTTGCTAATATTGCTAGTCTTCCAGGCTTGGGAGAGTTAGAGGCAGTATGTTTGGGTATAAAGTGGGTATGTCATCAATATTAACTAGTGAGTTGTATACCTTAACTATGTTATGTATTATAAGTCAAATAGATTTATATTTTTTAAAAATAGTAATCATTTAAAAAATCTGGTTTCAAATTAAGTCAGATAAACCTATTTTTACCTCTGTGCTCTTCTGTGACTGAATAAGTGTTTCTATAGCTTTTGGGTAGTAAGTGAAATCTTACTATGTGTATATACATCAGCAATATCATGTTGAAAATTAACCAAAGTCAGGAAATGGGTTGAACTTTGGAAGGTAGGAATCTCTGGTGTTGATGGGAGGCGGGGATGGAGCAGGTTAGTGAGATTGAGGCTTATGGGGATAGAAGCCAGGTACATAGAAATTACAGCTATTTGAAAGATAAATGAAAGTGTTAGTTGCTCAGTTGTGTCTGACTCTGTGACCCCATGGACTGTAGCTGCCAGGTTCCTCTGTCCATGGAATTCTCCAGGCAAGAATGCTAGAGTGGGTAGCGATTCCCTTCTCCAGGGGACCTTCCTGATCCCACCCAGGGATTGAACCCCGGTCTCCTGCATTACAGGCAGATGTCTGAGCCACCGGGGAAGCTATTGTTTAGTACTTATTGTGGACCTAGACAAAGGCACTGTACTGAATCTAACTATAAAAGGGACAAATGAAAAAGCTGAGATAAAATTGGCTATACAGGCTTAATCAGAAACTTCAGGACTGATAGCTAGGAACAGGGGAGACATTTGGGAGCAATGGAAAATAAATAACCTTAAATAGTAATAATCATTGTTTCTTCATAAAGAAGTTACTGTGCTGGGCATGATGGAAAGTGCTTTACAAGCCTTACTTCATGTCACCCTATGGGGTATGTAGTATTGTTATTCTGAATACGAAGTTGAAATAATTTAACTTGTTCAAGTCAAAGTTTAGTAACTAGAGAGCTTTCCACAAAGCTATTGCTTTGGACTTTGCTTCATTAACTTACTGGGAGTCATCTTCTTTTTCTCCTATATTGGCCCTCTTCTTGACTGAATACCATCTTGGCTTACTTCTTGATTTTGTTGGAATATAAATTCTCCACTAGATCCTTAGAAAAGACTTTGCCACTATTAAAAAATGTCTACATTCTGTTTTAACCATTGATTATCTGAGTATAACATTCAAAATGGAAAGGTTATCACTTAAATTTTTTCTTAAATTTAAAAATAGAAACTACATGCTCATGAACCAAAATTTAAAAGGTTCAAGGGCTATAGAGAAAGTGTCTAACATGAGGGAGGTTTTTGGAATGAGGAAACTGTTCTGTATCTGATTATAACAGTGATGACACCAGTTTCCATATGTGTTAAAATCCATAGAACTGCACACTGAGAGAGAAAAGCTCAATTTGTATGTATGACAGATTAAAAAGTGAAAAGTAAATTAAGAGAACTTAAAAGTATAAAAAGAGAACAATAAAGAAGTTGCTTTCTTTCTCTCTGCCTTAGCCTTCTTCCAACTTTCCTTTCTGGAAAAACCACAGTTAGTAGTTTCTCATGTGTCTTCCCACTTGAAAGTATTAGTCACTCAGTCATGTCTGACTCTTTGCAACCCCATGGACTCTAATCTGCCAAGCTCCTCTGACCATGGACTTCTCCAGGCAAGAATACTGGAGTGGGTAGCCATTCCCTTCTCCAGGGGATCGACCCAACCCAGGGATTGAGCCTGAGTCTCCTACATTGTGGGCAGATTCTTTACTATCTGAGCCACAAGGGAAGCCCATACTTAATCACTCTTAAACACTCAGGGGTAAATCAGGCAGAATTGGAAGGAACTTGGACTTGCTTAAGTATTTTTGGAGAAGGCTAAGATTTCTACTCTTAGAATAGTTCTAAATATGTTATTAACCAAACCTGGCACTAATTTATTAAAATTATTTCTCCTACAGTTGGCAAACATGAATTGACCGGGCATAAAGTTGCTGTGAAGATACTGAATCGGCAGAAGATTCGAAGCCTTGATGTAGTAGGAAAGATCCGCAGAGAAATTCAGAACCTCAAGCTTTTCAGGCATCCTCATATAATTAAACTGTAAGATCTGATTATATTAAATATAGTCATATCATTTTTTCATCATTTTTGTTAACCTACTTAATCTGACAAGTGAGATTGCTGAATGACATTTCTTCAGTTTATTCCTGAGAGTTTTAGAAGTTGAGAGTTATAGAAGTTCTTCCTGTTCATGTATTTATCTAGCCTCACTCATGGTCACTTAAGCCTGAGTCCACATTCTGCCCTTGTGTTTATCGGCTGTTATATTTATTTTCTGAGCTGATGCCCTTTTGATAGATGACTTTCAGTGCCCCCCCTACTGCTATAGAACCAACAATGATTCACAAAACAAAAACTCCTGACCTCCAAATTTCCATGTGATATCACTCAGCCTCACTAGAGACAACACAGTAGAAAGTGTCCCCCACTCCCCTACACTGGTTCTATCTGATAAAACAAATAATAAATAGAATTTTAGAAATCCAGATTTCAAAAGGCAGTAGTACTCCTGTTGTTTACAGTTGCCGGTTGTAGGGTCTACAGATAACTTATTTACTGCGCGGCTTTATTATACAGACTATAAATTAAAACTGTTTAGGGTTTTGTATTGAAGTGGCTGACTCAAAATTTGTTTCACTTTCACCTTTCTAATTTGTTGAAGTGCCATGGTTTTAAATACCATCTTTGTGCCGACAGCCCTTAAGTATACATCTCCTGCTTTGAAACCCGTTCCCTGGATTTCAGATTCCTATGCCCGCTACCTATTTTACTTCTCCATTTGGGTGTCCACGAGGCACGTGAAACTCGGCATGGGTAAACCTGAACTCTTTATCACCCTCCCACACCTGGTCTTCCACAGTTTTTACCATCTCAGGTGATAATCTAGTTCCTCAGGGCAGAAATGTAGGAACTATCCTTAACTTTACTGTTTCTCTCACTTCCCAACCTCCACTCCATCTCTTCCTGCAAAAGTACATCTAGGATCTGCTTCCAGTTGCTTCATTGTCCCCACCGCGGTGTGGGCCCCTTCGTCTCTATCGTGGACTCCTGCGGTAGCCACCTGCTTCTACCCTGGCGTGAAGTCAGGTCTTCACATTGCTGCCATCAGTCAAAGTTATTACCCTTCTAATCGGCCAGGCCACATGACTGCTTTGCTTAAAACCTTCATTAGCTGTCTCTCTGCCAGAGGATGAAAGCCACAGCCTCATCATGGCTTTGTAAGGTTCTGCGCCCTCTGGTACCAGTTGCCTCTCTGACCCCACATCCTGTTCTCTCTCCCCCAGCTTACTCACTCGAGCCTTCCTACTGTTGCTCAGAGATGCCAGGCAGGCTTTCCCCGGTGGGCCTTTGCACTTCCTCTTCCCTCTGCCTGGCTCACCGTCTTGGTAACGGCATAGTTTGTTCCCTGATTTGCATTAGGCTCTGTTACATGTTACTTTATCAGAGAGGCCTTCCTTTAACACCCTGTATGAAAGATTTCCTTCCCTTAGTTTGCTTTATTTCTCTTCATAGCATGTTCCACCACCTGAGATATTGCTTTTTTATTTAGTGTCTGTTTCCTGGCTCCTGGAAAATAAACTCTGTGAGAGCAGAGAATCTGTTTTGTTCACTGCAGTTTTCCCAGCTTCTAGCAGTGCCTGGTGTATTGTAGGCGCTTAGTAGATATTTATTGAATGAATGAATATACATGTTTTAATACTGGTAGATAATGTTTTCTCTCACCAGGTACCAGGTCATCAGTACACCATCTGATATTTTCATGGTGATGGAATATGTCTCAGGAGGAGAGCTATTTGATTATATCTGTAAAAATGGAAGGGTAAGCAGTTCTGATTTAATCCTGTATATATTTTGTAACTCCCCTTATCCTTTATGAGCATCAGAATATTAGAAAGCAATTCTGTTAAGAGTTCTATTTAATAACCAGTCCCCTTAGTCACATATTTGCCTAGAATCATAGACTTGTTAGAGCTAGGAAGGATCTTAAAGATTATATCCTTAGCCTACTTACACAGATATGGAAACTGAGACTTATAGATTTTTTTTTTTTTTGGCTCAAAGTCACTTGATTTATCAGTGATAGGATTAGATTGAGACCCTAGAACTCAGGATCTTCAGACTTAGCTTCTGGGGCATACGAATACTTGAGATATATATCTTAGAGTATGTATTTAATCCTTAAAAAACATATTATTTAATATTTAGAAATCTGGGCCGTGCTAGTCAACCCTAGCCACATTTAAATTGTATTCATTTTTTGGTTTCAGAAATCTGATGTACCTGGAGTAGTAAGAACAGGCTCCATGAAGGAGGTAGGAATTAGACTTAAAGAATTTAGAGTTGGAAGGAACTTTAGAAGACATTTTGAACAGTATCTTAAGTTACAGATACAAAAACAGAACATTGCCCCTGCCATACTTTTTCTCATACCCAGAGTATGTGGTATGCAAAAACCTCTTCTGGAGGAGCCTCATCAAGCACTGAGAAGCCAACTGTTTTCCCTCCCAGTCTAAAATTCTTTACATCATTCATTCATTTGTTCTGTGTAGCATATTTGTTCACTTTCATCAAAATCAAAATCATTAACCAAGTTAATTTTGATTTTACCATTTCTTAACATGACTCATTTCATTTTGGGTATTCCACTTGTCTTTTCACCCCCTGCTTCCTCCACCGACCCCCTGCCCCCATCCCTGGCACCAGTATTCTGCCTAAAAAATGGGAAAAGACACAAGTTGAATTGGTGTCATGCTTCTTATCCTTTCCATTTTTCATGTCCTGATCATTTTGCTTTACATTATGGGAATTGTGCTCAATTTTACCCATTGCATATTAAAATTCCAGTTGTCATTTTTAATTTCTTATTTTCTGAAGTCGTCTTTCTTTAGATAGCCTATTTTTTTGTTCCACAGAGATAATAAACATCTGTTTGAGGATGCCAGTTTCTTTAAAAATTTATTTCTTTCCTTCATTGCTTCTGTACCTTCTGTGCTCCCTGCTTTTTTCTGTTCATTTTATTGGTCTTTGTCTTTTGTGCATGACCCTTGCTTAGATATCTGGTGATTGTGGGTTGTCCACTCATATTTGAGAGTGAAATTCTAAATGCCAAGGTCAGGAGGATGGAATTTATTAACTGATGGACCTTCCTATCGGTTGAATGGGTAGGGACCTGTCTCTTTTACTAGGGAACACCAAATGTCAATAATAAACAATATTTTTTCCTTGCTGAGATAGTTGGTCCAGAAGAAACCTTCCAGCTTCCTTGAGGGTGTGAGCTTAGCTGCCAGTGCTCTGTGAGCTAAATGGGGAAAGGTCCAGAAGGTTCACTGATTACTGTGCTGACTTTGAACCCCATGTTCCCCATGTGCTGCCTCATTCCTCCTCTAGTGTCCTTGAGGAACAGGGCTGTGTTTAGCCTTCAGTTCAGTTCAGTTCAGTTCAGTCACTCAGTCAAGTCTGACTCTTTGCGACCCCCTGAATTGCAGCACGCCAGGCCTCCCTGTCTATCACCAACTCCCGAAGTTCACTCAAACTCAAGTCCATCGAGGTGGTGATGCCATCCAGCCATCTCATCCTCTGTTGTCTCCTTCTCCTCCTGCCCCCAATCCCTCCGAGCATCAGTGTCTTTTCCAGTGAGTCAACTCTTCACATGAGGTGGCCAAAGTACTGGAGTTTCAGCTTTAGCATCATTCCTTCCAAAGAACACTCAGGACTGATCTCCTTTAGAATGGACTGGTTGGATCTCCTTGCGGTCCAAGAGACTCTCAAGAGTCTTCTCCAGCACCACAGTTCAAAAGCATCAATTCTTCAGCGCTCAGCTTTCCTTACTAAAGAGTAGATCATGGCTCTTATTCCCCAGTAAGGGTGGTGAGCTTAAAACTTCTTTCTTCAATCAGCTGTCCTGTTTTCAGTCCATTTCTCACTTCTACCATCAGAAATTCCCAACACTTCCAATATCTAAGCCCTTCAAGAAGTCTGTGTGCAGATGAGTTTATCATTGAGTTCCACCCCTAAAGGCTTAGGTTTCTGCTTTCTGTGGTTAGCCAAGTCTTTATCACTGCTCATTTGCCTCTCGCCTAGTGACTCCCCTTGGTTACTGCCGTCCCTTCTCTTGCTCTTTTGTCTTTATATGCTGTCATCTTAGTGGAGTTCCATCTTCCATGTTTAAATGGAAATATGCTTTGACTTTTCTAGTCTTTCTTTATAGGCTTCCCCTCCTTGATCCTTTGTACTGTATTTATTATTAATATAGTATTGAATATAATTTTCATTTTTTGTAGCCTAACTAGTTATTTTACCTCTTGTATTTTGTTTACTCAGTGAATTTTCTTCTCTTTCACATTTAGAACACATTGTTCTTTTCATTTAGTACCTTTATATATGAAGTTGTATTACAAAATGAACCTATATTTCTTCTAGAAGTAAATTAGATTGCTAATCATTATTACCTGCTCTTGAGCAAGGGTATCTCTTATCTCTTTGATAGTTTTGGTTTTGCTTTTGAAAGAATTTACTGGTTCATCTTCCAGATTATCTATTACCATTTAAGGTGTAGGAACCTGGTTTTAGAATGCTATTTGTGACCTGTGTGAAAGAATTGCATGTTAGCATCCTTTGCATAGAGTATTAATAGCTTATTTATTAAATATGACTTCACTTATGGAAAAAATCATAAAACAAGAAAATGTGGATAAATGCAAAGAGAAGTTTTAAAAAAATATTTTTAAAATTACAGTACAGCATAAGATATAATTTTTTCAGTAAGCGGAGTAAAGATAAATGCTGTTATATTTTATAAAGGCTTACCTGGTGGTTTAGCTGGTAAAGAATCTGCCTGTGATGCAGGAGACCTTGGTTTGTTCCCTGGGTTGGGAGGATGTCCTAGAGAGGGAACAGCTACCTGCTCCACTATTCTGGCCTAAAGAATTCCAGGGACTGTATATAGTCCAAGGGGTTGCATAGAGTCAGACACTGAGCAACCTTCACTTTCACTCTATTTTATAAAACAAATGAATTAGGTTTTTCTTTTTTTAATTAAAATACCTTTTAGAAGCTGGGATAACATGATTGCTTGCCAGTTCATTAATGATGCTTAAATGTTGCTTTCTCATATGGTTCAAACCAGTATTCCCCACCCCAGCATAATTCTTTGTGCCCTTGTCCTGCTTTTTCTTCAGAACACTTATTCTTTTTATTTATGTGTCTGTTGTCTTTAATTAGATTAGGACCTCTTTTTATCACTGCTATATCATAAGTGTCTAAAACAGTGCATGGCACATTGAAGGTATTCAATAAATATTTGTTAAAGGAATCAAAGAGTAAGTATTTATAATTTATAGGAGAAAACACACCTAGTTTCAAGTAAAAATTGAAATTATTCAAAATAGCACGATATTTAGATGAGAACAAGCTATTAGAGTATAGTCATGAGAGTGATACGAGAAAACTGAGTTACTGATTTGAGTTCTAAGATCCTCCTAGCCTTTCTGTTTTGTGTGGCCTATACCACCTCCCCATTTGAAAAGCATCTCATGAGTGAGGTTCATTTGGAAGGTTCTTGCATTTTCACAGTTTTATAGGCTAGAGAATTACAGATAACTACTTTCTTTTGAAAGATACGCCTTTAAGTTGCCTCTCTGCTTTTTCTTAGCTGGATGAAAAAGAAAGTCGACGACTGTTCCAACAAATCCTTTCTGGTGTGGATTACTGTCACAGGCATATGGTGGTCCACAGAGATTTGAAACCTGAAAACGTCCTGCTTGATGCACACATGAATGCAAAGATAGCTGATTTTGGTAAGGAGATTTTTATAGTTTCACATGTTCATTATGTTTAACAAACATCAGTAGGTTTCTTCAGGTAACTTGCATGTAATCAACTGAATATCCCAAAGTAGAATATCCTCACTATTAGTCTAGGAGCATACGAAAGGGAGTAAAAATAAGGAATTCTCCTTTCATAGCTTTATGTCTTTAAAATTGACTTTTGTTACATTAGGCAGACAATTTAAATTGGCAGCATTAGTGACATCATCAGAAAAGAGACCATTATTTGTGAAGGAGAAGTTAGCAACCTATTTCCATGTGTTCTTTTGATCAGCTTTGGAGCAAGAGGAAAGAGACTGGGATGAAGTTACTCAGACTTTGAAAGTCAGAAGGCAAACCATGTGAACAAAATTATTTTTAAAACATGAAAGTAAAGTATTTAAATGACAGAAAAGCATAATTTCGGCTTGAGGAAAATGTAATGAATTTGTTTTCCTATATAAATTGCCATTGACATTATCAAACCTAAGATAAAAATGAATCTCTGGAACTCTCTCTTGCTTAGTTTCAGTTCAGATCAGAGGAGATGCTTATAAATTTTATTTTCTTTGGTTTTGTATATATGATCTATTTTAGAGATTCACTAAATAGTTCCCAGTAGCTCTGAGCTACTGAGATTTTTTTAAATAACTGACTAAATTATTTGACTTCCTTATTCTTTAGTTGTCATTATTTTTATTCATTGTATTTTTGAGGAAGCAAAGTTTTCCTTTTCTGGCTGGCACCTGTGATTTCCAAAATCACTGCAGATGGGGACTGCAGCCATGAAATTAGAAGACACTTACTCCTTGGAAGGAAAGTTATGACCAACCTAGACAGCATATTCAAAAGCAGAGACATTACTTTGTCAACAAAGGCCCATCTAATCAAGGCTATGGTTTTTCCAGTGGTCATGTATGGATGTGAGAGTTGGACTATAGGGAAAGCTGAGCACTGAAGAATTGATGCTTTTGAACTGTGGTGGTGGAGAAGACTCTTGAGAGTCCCTTGGACTGCAAGGAGATCCAACCAGTCCATCCTAATAAGTCCTGGGTATTCATTGGAAGGACTGATGTTGAAGCTGAAACTCCAATATTTTGGAGACCTGATGTGAAGAGCTGACTCATTTGAAAAGACCCTGATGTTGGGAAAGATTGAAGGCAGGAAGAGAAGGGGATGATAGAGGATGAGATGGTTAGATGGCATCACCCGACTCAATGGACATGAGTTTGGGTAAACTCCAAGAGTTGGTGATGGACAGAGAGGCCTGGTGTGCTGCGGTTTATGGGGTTGCAAATAGTCGGACACGACTCAGCGACTGAACTGAACTATGATTTGTGGGATCTTAGTTCCCTGACCAGGAATTGAACCTGAGCCATAGCAGTGAAAGTGCTGAGTCCTAGCCACTGGACTGCTAGGGAATTCCTGAGTTTTTTATTTTTGTAGTAGAACTATGAAGGAACTTGGATATTAAAAATTACTATATATTTTTTTGAAGAATCAGATCAGGGGCTAATAGAAACTCTGAATTTTAATTCCAGTCTACATTTTTTCCCTAGTAATTTCTTTATTAATAAAACATACCCATTTTTTAAAAAGTTTACTTTATATTAGAGTATAGCCAATTGACAATGTTGTGATAGTTTCAAGTGGACAGCAAAGGGACTCAGCCGTACATATACATGTATCCATTCTACCCCAAACTCCCTTCTCATCCAGCTGCCACATGACACTGGGCAGAGTTCCCTGTGCAATGGGAAGATCTGTCGGTTATCCATTGTAAATATACCAAGAGCATGCATGTCGATCTCAAACTCCCTATCTCTCCCCCCTGTTCTTCCCCACCTGGCAACCATAAGTTTGTTCTCTAAGTCTGTGCATCTTAAACTTGCCCAGTTTATTCTAATAAGCAAAATAACTAATAGCTTAATATGTATTCACTGAACTCCTGACCTTGCACTAACTTTAACTGTTGAAACAGATTACAAGTTTTATGGCCTAAAGGCAAAATATTTGGAAACAATAAAGGATGTAGAGGATTCCGATGGAAGAACAAACAAAATGATGGTTTATCACTTTAATGCAAACTCAGTTTTATTGTTTAATGGAATTGTTTTTGTTTTTGTCCTTGGGAAATCTTGAGCAGTGAATTTTGTGCATTTTCAGGTCTTTCAAACATGATGTCAGATGGTGAATTTTTAAGAACAAGTTGTGGCTCACCCAACTATGCTGCACCAGAAGTAATTTCAGGAAGGTAGTGTTTGACACCTCCTCCCAGCCCAGTATATTTGTAATCATATTTTTCTCCTAGACTTCGTTAGTCTATGGTATAATACTCAATTCTAGTGAAAGAAATGTAAAGCTTATTCTTTTCTCATCCAAAAAGTATTCTAAGAATAAAATATTATAAGTGAATCAGGATTAAGAACTCCATTTATAGAGGAGGATATTGGTTTGCAAGTTAATATAATATTAGTTACATGAGAGTACTTTCATTTTTTCCCCTGGTGGAGAAATTGAAGGCTTAAAAACTAGCAAGTTTAAAAGTGAGACATTGAAAACTTGACTAATGCAGAAATATCTAGTAGTAAGAAATGGTTTACTATTCACTTAGATGAAGAATTAAAAGTGTAATGTGTAGCTTTAATTTTTCAAATTAGCTTTAGCTTTTATGATAAGGTACTTTGGGGAATTGGACTAAAGAATTGGT
>SJYC01040824.1:0-23716 GCA_006408675.1 Madoqua kirkii
ATAGTTTAGATGACAGTAAAATTTACTTTTTTGAAGAGGAATTGTTCTTCATTATACTACTGAAATAGAAAACAGAGAAGCTAAAGTTTGTTTACTAGTTTTTATAATTAACTTTTAATAATTTTTCATTCAAACCTTATTTCTTTGTTTGAATGACTTACATCCTGATTTAGAATGCAGAAATGTTGTAGTATTTTCTTTCTTTTTCATAAGCTAGCTAGCCTAGCCTACTCAGAGAAATTATGTTTGTGTTAAGGCGTGGATATGAGTAAGGCAAAAATATCTAATTTTAGATTTATCAAGGTTCATCATTATCTTTTTATATTAGCAGGTAAATGTTAAAATTATTTCATGTGGGCTGTGTAGATTATTTGGAGAAGACGACAATTCAGGACCTGGGTACTGGGGCCGTTGTTAATTAACTAAACAAAAAGATATGTAATTGTGCATATATATAATGGGCTGTTGCTGAAGTCTGTTTTCCCAGTTTGGATAAGGTCTTTCTGTGTGGTCTAAATGTATGGAAACCTTTACTTTCAAAATAGTATTTATTAGTCAGTTCAGTAATTTATTTGACCAATTTAAAGAAACCCTTTCCCTGAAGCCAGGCTTTGAATTATCTAATTGGTTATCCAATTACCTAATTGGTTATCTAATTAGGCTGCAGCTAGTTATGTCAGGAGGGCTTCTCTAGTGGCTCATCGGTGAAGAATCCACCTGCTGTGCAGGAGACCTGAGTTCGATCTTTGGGTCAGGAAGATCCCTTGGAGTAGGAAATGGGAACCCAGTCTAGTATTCTTGCCTGGGGAATTCCATGGACAGAGGAGCCTGACGCACGCTACAATCCACTGGGTCACAAGCGTTGGACACGACTTAGCGACTAAATAACAACAACAGTTAAGTCAGCAGGCTACAGTACAATGCAAATAAGAGTTTGAAGTCGTCTGCAAGTCAGTTAGCTGGGCTTCATTCCACAGCTTCAGGCCCCTTTTACCATGGTATAAGGTCTTGGGTAACTGGGGAGAGTGGGTTTATAGTCCATCACTACAGAACATTCCCAGTGAGGAAAGATTGGTTAATCTGTAACCAAAAAACAGTGGTTTTAAATACAGTAATGATATGTTTGTTCAAAGTTTGGCCCTATTAGACGGATATCATGAGGACAGTTGTAAGGTACTAAGGAGAGAATTTTAGCTGTAGTCTGTAACTTTAAAACAATTCTTAATTTTTGTTTCCCAAGATAATACTGATAGAATTAGTGTAGAATCTATGTGTAGTACATAGCAGTGACTTATAGAAATCATATTCTGACTAATAATTCTTTATAAAACATCTGTATATAAAATGTATGATTAACTAATTGACTCTTAAGTTACTAATGATTGTTTAACCCACTTGGTATTTCCTGTTGTAGATTATATGCTGGCCCAGAGGTAGATATATGGAGCAGCGGGGTTATTCTCTACGCTTTATTATGTGGAACCCTTCCATTTGATGATGATCATGTGCCAACTCTTTTTAAGAAGATATGTGATGGGATCTTTTATACCCCTCAATATTTAAATCCTTCTGTGATTAGCCTTTTGAAACATATGCTGCAGGTGGATCCCATGAAGAGAGCCACAATCAAAGATATCAGGTGATAAAGCAATCTGACTGTCAGATCTAACAGTATCAGTGATATAAGTCAAGTGAAAGAGAAGTTTGCAGAACAGTTTTTACAGTGTAATCCCATTTTTATATTAAAAATGGTGTATAGACTCAAACTTATTTTATCTTGATATTTAAAATACTACACTGGCTACCTTAGGAAGTAAGATTAGGAGGAGGAATGGCTTTCACTTTTTGCTTATACTTCTTTGTTTTGAAATTGTAACTGTGAACATTATATTACTTTTTAAATTAAAAAAAAGATGTAATGAAAAATAAAAAAGGCCCTAGTTGGGTATTAGATTTGGTAGTGATTCTTTAAGATTTTCTGCAATATGCTTCATGTTTGACTTTTACACATTCTTATACTTTTTCATAGTCAATTTGTATATTGCTTCTTGAGTTCTTTTCTTACAAGTTACTGTATTTTTGCCTTTTGTTCATCTCAAGGAATGAAAAAATTTTAATTCAATGACGTTTGTTTTTGTAGTAGTACACACACTGAATTACATATGAAATTACTGTTTTGTAAGTAAAAAAGTCCACCAGTATTGCCAGTTTCATGTGGTTCAACCTAATAGTTTAAATAAGGCAAAAGTGATGACGACAAATCTCAACTGTGAGCAGGTCATTTCTGATGAAGAGAATACTGCAAACTTTGTTTCTACCATTGTTTTCTTTCCTTTTTTCATTAATGGAAATTTCTTTTTTGGTCTTCTAATGGGTATATAGAACATTTGAGATGGAGGGAGAAGGATGAAAAATCAGATGTGTATCTGGGACCAGTAAAGAAGAAAGTATTAGGGCAATGAAGAAGAAAGAGCATATGTATAACTTAAAATTTGATTCCTAAAATAGAGAAATAACAAGGACCTACTTTATAAGCACAGAGGACCCTATTCAATACTATGTAATGACTTGTATGGGGAAAGAGTCTAAGAAAGAGTGGATATATGTGTAACTGATTCACTGTGTTATACAGCAGAAAGTAACACATTGTAAACCAACTATACTCCAGTTTAAAAAAAAAAAAAAGCTTAATTCCTTTCCATTTACTCCATATTCTGCAGACTAAAAAAGAGAAGCAATGGTAGGTCATGACTCTACTACTAGAAGAGAAGGACTGATCCATCTCTAAAATTTGTATTGCAGAATATCTTATTTAGAGGTGGTTTTTCTTGTGTTTTACATATTTTTTTTCCAATTTAAATGAAATATATGACAATTGGAAAAGACTTAGAAAACACCAAAAACATGAGAGAATTTAAATGATTTTTAATTCCATTATCCAGAAGATAATCTTTGTTCTTTGGGGTGTTTCCTCTCAATATTTTTAGTTTTAGCATATTTTTATATAATTCAAGTCCAAAAATATCCCTTTATATATAAAATTAGGAAATCCTCAGTTCTTTCATTAAAATAAGGGGATATTATTATTACCTTATTGGAGTTGTTTGAAAATGAGGTGAGATAACAGATATGAAGGTTCAGCCTAAAATCTACCACATAGGAAGCATTCGATGAGTGAAAGCTGTCTCTTTTTGTTTATATGTTGTTTCACTTAACATTATATCCCAAGAGGAAGCCACAGACTAAGTTTGTTCTTTTCTGAGCTGGACACGAGATGGTCTTCACCATTAGCATGCCATTGCCATTTGTTCCCAAAATTTGAAGTGTAGCCCCTTCTTCCTGGTTGCTCCAGCAGTGTTGTCTCCCTCTTACTATCAGAGGAAGGCTGGAGCATTTCTGTTAGACAATGAAATGTGAGCCAAGAGAGAAAAATCTGTTAAAAAAGTGATAACACAGTATGAATATAAACATAAATGGTAAGACTGTATGAGTATAAATTCCCCCAAACAGTTACTTTCAGTCTCTGCTCTCCTCCAGACCTTTCTGACACCTACCATTTTCTCTCAGGGAACATGAATGGTTTAAACAGGACCTTCCAAAATATCTCTTTCCTGAGGATCCATCATATAGCTCAACCATGATTGATGATGAAGCCTTAAAAGAAGTATGTGAAAAATTTGAATGCTCAGAGGAGGAGGTTCTCAGCTGCCTTTATAACAGAAATCACCAGGACCCTTTGGCAGTTGCCTACCACCTCATAATAGATAACAGGAGGATAATGAACGAGGCCAAAGATTTTTACTTGGCAACAAGCCCACCCGATTCATTTCTCGACGATCACCACTTGACCCGGCCCCATCCTGAGAGAGTACCATTCTTGGTTGCTGAAACTCCCAGGGCACGCCATACTCTCGATGAATTAAATCCACAGAAATCCAAACACCAAGGTGTAAGGAAAGCAAAATGGCATTTGGGAATTAGAAGTCAAAGTCGGCCAAATGATATCATGGCGGAAGTTTGTAGAGCAATTAAACAACTGGATTATGAATGGAAGGTAAGAAAGAAAGAGCATTCTGAATATTAGCATATTTGACATACCTGTAGTCTATCATGTTTTACAGAAGAATTCCTTTTCACTTTGTTTTTGTCCATACTATCACTAGGTTGTAAACCCGTATTATTTGCGTGTTCGGAGGAAGAATCCTGTGACAAGTACATACTCCAAAATGAGTCTGCAGTTATACCAAGTGGATAGTAGAACATATTTATTGGATTTCCGAAGTATTGATGGTATGTACATCACACAGAACAACGGAGACAACATATTAGACCTCGTTACTTAGTTTGGCATTTTAGTAAATCTTTGAGTCTTTTGAAGCTTCTTGAATTGTACCTCGTAATTCAATAGCAAAAGAACACAAAAGCACTTTTTAGATTTGAATATTTGAGAATCTAGGAAATAGTTTGTTGTCCTTTTAAGACTATCTTCTAAAATCCTTAAAGCCTTATACAGCTTCATCCTAAACTGATAGTTTGTTACATTTTTGTTTCTTGTAGTTCATTTTGGTAAGATGAAATGCTTTATTTAGAATAAATGTTGACTTTGCTGCTAAAGTCAATAGCATTAAAGTTAAAAAATAGCTGATATTTAATAAAATTAATTAGAGTGCAGCACTTCCCTGGTGGCTCAGAGGTAAAGAGTCCACCTGCCAATGCAGGGTTATTTCCCTGGGTCACGAAGATCCCTTGGA
Organism: Madoqua kirkii; assembly: GCA_006408675.1. Taxonomy (NCBI): domain Eukaryota; kingdom Metazoa; phylum Chordata; class Mammalia; order Artiodactyla; family Bovidae; genus Madoqua; species Madoqua kirkii. The sequence goes on from SJYC01040824.1 coordinate 4,752, forward strand.
GAAGGAAATGGCAACCCATTCCAGCGTTCTTGCCTGGGAAATCCCACGGACAGAGAAACCTGCCGGGCTGCAGTGCATGGGGCTGCAAAGAGTTGGATGTGACTAGGCATGCATGCACACAGCTGTGTGTACATAAATGTTCTCTCACAAACAGAATCTTTAAGTAGATGTGTTTATGGCTCTTCTTCACTGGCCAAGTCAATTAAGATATGTTGCCACTTTTGTTCACTTAGGAGATTTACCCGTGGCTTTGTCTTCTTTATAAACTCAAAGACAGTACCTACACAGCATCAAAAGACACAGCTTTAAGCATGATATGTTGGCCAGACCTGTTTGTCTGTTTATGTCCAGATGGTATTAACAATGCAGTTTGAGATACAGAATGGGTTTAACTTTTTTCCCATTGTATCTGGATTAAATTTATAACCTAGGTTTATTAGTACCTGGGTTTACCAACTGAATAACCATTTACTGTTTTTATGTTGTGTTCCTAACTTTAGTTTTTCCTTGATTTTGTTCATTGGAATTGTTGCTCTTTTATAAGATCTTAAATATGAAGACAAAGTAAGAGCACTGAGATGAGCGTTAGTAGACTTAAGTTTCAAGATTTACCTCTCTGTTCATTTGTTACCTTAAGTCACTTGTTAAGCGAGTCACTTAACTGTTAGGAGTTTATGTTTTCTTATCAGTAAAGCAAGGAGTTAGATGAGATGATTTCCAAGATTCAAATTTTCATTGCATTTATTTTATTATTGTAATATAGAAAGGTTGACTTCTGTTGCTAGTGAATGATGTTTATTAAGCCTCATTATTAGTTCTTTGAGCTCTTAATCCTGGATTGCAAGACTGATGAGTAGCCAAATATGTATGCAATCTTAATAAGTCATCAGAGGACTACATTACTGTGTGTGAAAGAGGCAAGTGGCATAATTCATTGCCTCTGTTATAGGGAGTATTCAAAACAAACATGCTCTTGATAGCTGGTCTCACTTAAAGAAGCAAATTAAATACTGTTAAAATTTTGGGAAGGGTGTCATGGATTAGAATAAATTGATTTTTTTTTTACCCAGATGAAATTACTGAAGCCAAATCAGGGACTGCTACTCCACAGAGATCGGGCTCAGTTAGCAACTATCGAGCTTGCCAAAGGAATGATTCAGATGCTGAGGCTCAAGGAAAATCCTCAGAAGCTTCTCTTACCTCATCTGTAACCTCACTTGACTCTTCTCCTGTTGAATTAACTCCAAGACCTGGAAGTCACACAATAGAATTTTTTGAGATGTGTGCGAATCTAATTAAAATTCTTGCACAGTAAACCTAAAACTTTGCTTATTTCTTTGATAGCAATAAGCATGCATAATAAATCATAGCCAAATGCTTCCATGTATAATCAAGTTATATGTAATTATAACTGAGGGTTGGCCTTTTGGAATGCAGTTTGCACAGAGGTGAAACATGATTAATAGTTAAAAGCATAATGTGCAAAAATGAATTAAGACAATTTTGTTCATTGTTCAGTAGGCATATAGAATAATATACTATGCGCAATGAATTATAGGTCTCTCAGGCTCACTTGATTTTTTGGCTATTTTATATTTAGTGTATACAGGGCTTTGTAGAATATTAATTTACCATAAAGGCCTTCATATGTTAATTACATGTTGATGTGTTATATATTTGCTTCAAAGATTTATTCAATAAATACTTGCCTAGAGACTTCCCTGGCAGTCCAGTGGTTAAGACTCTGTGCTTCCAATGTAGGGGGGTACAGGTTCGATCCCTGGTGGGGGAACTCAGATCCCTCATGCCGCGTGGTGCGGCCAAAAAAAGGAATAAAGAAATAAATATTTGACTAGAATCCCCAGAGACTTTTAGAGGCGATTTTGTTTTCTGGGCTCCTTAATTTAGCAAGTATTTTCAACATTAGGGACAGCCTGGATGATTCTTCCGTATCCTCTCCTTAATATTCGATAGTATATGGGAAGTCACATTAAAGATACCTGACACAAGTTAAATTTTTTTCTTTTAGTTGGTAAGTGCAAAAACATACAGAACTTATATATTCAGATACTCCAGGCACTCATTTTAGTTCCACAATTTGCCCCACTATATTCTGTATATAAATTGCTCTTTTTGTCACAAGAGCTGTGTTGCACATACTGTAAATAAATCATTGATTGATTTGACATTTGCCAATATCACAGAGTCCTCTCTCCTAATCATGTCAGTCAGTATTAAATGTATGCAGGAATGTCTGGTCATTCAATCATGTACCTTTTAAATTGATTCAGTGCATAGGACATGTCTTAAAAACTGTTAACTGCTTAAACAGGACTTTTTCTCCTAAATTTCATTATGGCCATGTTTTAGAAGAAAAACTGAAAGGCTGTAAGGTGATCACATGTGTTATCTACCACTTAGATTCAATACTTGTTGACATTTTGCCATATTTATCTATATATCTGTATGTAGATACAGTTATATATATATATGTGTATATGTTTGTGTGTATATATGCTTTTTCCCCCCTGAACAATTTGGACATTGCAGATAGACTCATCACTCTTCAAAACTTAAAGCATCTCCTAAAAAATAATGACATTCTCCTAAAAAACCATAATACATTCTCCAATGCCATCTAATCATGCATATTTAGATTTCCCTCATTGTCATACAAATTTATTTCAAACCAGGCTCCAGCTAGAGTTTACACATTGCATTTGATTATCTCTTAGCTGTTACCTTATTGTTTTGATAAAATATGGAACAAATCAGTTCTTCTAACTAGTCACATTTGCTTTGGATTTTCATTACTTAAAGCAGCATTATGGGAACTGCCCAAAGTTGCTTAATCCTCCTAAGAACTAAGATTTATAATTTCTTTTTCTTGCTCTTAGTGTAATGCATTACATACTAGGTGTAAGAAAAAATTTAGCCACCTCAGATGAAATCTGTGTCATGTGTATGCTAATAAAAAAATACTGTGTCATTCATAATTGCCTTATATTTTAACTTCAAGAAAGTGTTTTTGGTATTCTCTTTCCATTGCAACAGAACTCTTCCTCCCCCCCACCCCCCCTTTTTAAGACTCTTGGTATTGTAGTATTGTTTTTGGCACCTATGTAACCGGGTGATAATGCTCTCCAGCGTCATGATAGCTTGTATAGTTGTAGATGTAGCTCCAGCATCCCTAGCAACATGCACTGAATTGAAGAGAAAACCTTGCTTCCTCTGTCCAGGGCTTATTCAACTTAAAATCGGAAAGCTGTATAAAGTTATAGGAGTTCAATTTAAATATAAGTTCAAACTGTACTTATAACTGTATGTGGCCCTCTGTTTTGGAGATACTGACTTCATGTAGGCTCTCTAAGTGCAGCATTATGTTCCTAGTGTTAAGAACAGAAGACTGTATTTTTAAAGCTACAGATTTGTATATGTTGTAATGTCTCTGACCTGTTGTGGGGAGTGGGGAACAAAAAGAGGAACCAATTAAATAGGACCTTCTAAAAATTGTTAATTTTGTAAACGGCTTCTTTTTAAGTTATTGTGATTCCTTTAAGTTACTGAGTTTTATTTTGGATACTTAAATATTGCACTTGTACAAATAATATGATAAATACACAAGACTGTTTCAAGTAGGTTCTTTTTAAGCTGGGATATCTGAAATGACAACTTTTGGTTGAGAATGTCAAGGTTTCATCACAGTTTCCACAAATTTGCTGTTGTTTGCAAATTCTTACTAATTGAAGATGTAAGGGAGTCAATGCAAATGATTTTTAATCTTTTTTTATCTTTTCAGCAATTTATATTTTTTGTGATTTTATGCAACCATATTTTTACTTTGTCTTGACAACTGAAAGATGTATAAGGCTTTTGCCAGAAATGTACTGTACACAGTTTTAAATAACAGAATTTACTGATATGTAAAATTTTTGCCATTAAAATAAATGATTTCTCACTGAGAGGAACTTTTCTATCAGGTTGGGGGACTGGGGAGCTTAATATATCTAATTTAAAGTAATTTCACTGAAATAAACTCCATTGCTTTTACTTTGATTATATTTTTTCTTTGGATGGCTTTGTAGTTTTTCAGAGTTTTAAATCATTTTATACAGAAAATCCTGACCTCTCACCCTGCCACCCACTTCACCCCCTCCCTCCCTCCCTTTTGGCCTTTCAGTGATACATACCATTCACACTGAATGATTGGTGGACTATGGGTGGATGTAGAAAGTTTTAAATCATTTTATACAGAAAATCCTGACCTCTCACCCTGCCACCTCCACCACCCCCTCTCCCCACCGCTTTTTGGCCTTTCAGTGATACATACCATTCACACTGAATGATTGGTGGACTATGGGTGGATGTAGAACTCCATGCACCTTTGGAATGAAAGAAAAAATATGTGCTTTAAATCTTTTCCCCTTAACTCCTTCCAAGTCCCCCATCCATAACAGAAATCCTATTTTTATTGTGAGTTTTCTTCACTAGATGAATCAAAGCCTACATACAACATAACTATGAATTGGTAGTATGGTAGAAATCAGTCTTTGTGGTACAATATTTTTGAGGCTTCTTCACGTTTGTCTTGACCAGGGTATACTTAAGGATACAATGTCAAATACTTTGACTTGGAAAATGGATAATAAAAAATAGGATTTTTCATTGGTTTACAATGTGGTTAACTTCTGAGAAAACTATGGAAAAAAAAATTTACTTATTATGGCCAACCATCTGTGTACCTTTTAAACCGTGTGCCTAAATATATAGTGCTTGAGCAGATTTTCGCACTTGAATGTTAAGATTTTTGTTTCATCTGAATTAGTGAGCTTTGGTTTCATCTAAAAATTAAACACCTGGACAAAATATTAAGTTATATAACAAAAGCAGTTACCTTTGGCTGCTAACATTGGATTTGGTTAGAATTCCATTACTGTTAGAATTCATTCAGTAAAATATCTTATATCCCATATGGCATTGTTGGCTTGTGTTAGATTGTCGACATTCCGAATCTTTAAAATAACTTGATAATTGAAGAACAGAAAACAGTACTAAAGAATGTTATGAACAACACATGGGTTGTTCTTTTAGGGAACTTATAAATTACTCTAGATGTTTACCCTGACTGAACAAAATTGTACAAGAAATTCTCTTGCCTGAAAAATCAATATTTATTGAACTGTTCTATTGTAAAAAGATTGTTCTGTTTATTGTGAATGACAATAAATGTTAACTGACAAATTTAGAGGATTTCTAGCAACTTGGAAGATCATGTTGTCTATATAGGCAGCATGGGAAATTATTAAATATATCAATAGGTGCATTATCATAAAGCAAAGTAAGTAGGGAAGTGGTGGGGGTAGCCTTTACCAGGGTAGAGTGCATCAAGATAGTTATTTGAGAGGTTTGGTGCAGACTCCTAAAAAGGTGTACCGCTTTAAGCACCATTGACTTACTCTACAAACTATATCTTCTTGTATAGCTACTATGAACCAAGCACTATGAATGTGACCATAAGGCATAAATCCTGCTCTGAGTCCCTAGATACATACATTTTAAGATTTTAATAGAGGTCTAACATATGCAGAAAAGTGCTCAAATCAACTATTTCCTTTGATGAATTTTCAGTGTTTTAGGTTTGCAATGAACACAGCCATGTAAACCTCTACCCAAATGAAGACACACTGCCACCGAGCAGTAGTATCTTTTTATTAATACCAGAAGTGATATAATAAGTGATAGACTATCCTTGAGGCAACAGAGAACAATCCTGGTATGATGTGGGAAGTAACTACACAGGAGTGAGTGCAAGGGGAGGGCTCAGGTGGCTATCTTGGAGGTTGGCTACCACAATTGCGTACTGATTATTTTGAAAAACTGGTTCACTTCCACAGCTCTAATAAATGTTGGAAACATCTAATCCAACAATAAAAAAGAAAATCACACTTGATACCACCACTGATCTCATCAGAAAAGTCTGGGGACTTCCTGACAGTCTAGTGGAAGGGACTGTGCTTCCACTGCAGGGATTGTGGGTGCATTCCTTGGTTGGGAACTAAGATCCCACATGCCCTGCAGTGTGGCCAAAAAAAAAAAAAGTCTGGAAGTACCAGGAAGCTGGCAAGATAATTATGGTAAATACAAGTATTCCAAAATGGTTTGTTGCTGTTTAGTCGCTAAGTTGTGTCCGACTCTGTGATTCCATGGATATGATAAAATTTTGCTGTAAGGAGCTCATGGTCTGAGCCACAGTCCACTCCAGGTCATTTTGCCAACTGTATAGAGCTTCTCCATTGTCCACTGCAAAGAATATAATCTGATTTCGGTATTGACCATTTGGTGTTGTCCACACATACAGTCATCTCTTGTGCTTTTGAAAAAGGGTGTGTGCTATGACCAGTATGCTCTCTTGAAAAAACGGTTAGCCTTTGCCCTGCTACATTTTGTACTCCAAGGCCAAAAGTGGCTGTTACTCCAGCTATCTCTTGCTTAAATTCTTGAATTTTATTTTTGGCAACACTGTCAATTGTTTTCCTTGATGTAGCAGGCGCCTTTCCTTCATTTTCAAAATGTTTGTCAGACCCAAGCCTGAATAATCAGCAGGTGTGCCAGTTCTTCTAAGTAAAAGTTGTATTCCACAAAAAAAGTATTTGTTTATAGAGTAATCTCACAAGTGCTTTTATCATGAGACATCATACTTCAATAGTAAAAGCACTTTGTACCTCCCATTTCTGTCACACAGAATATTAAAAAGAAATGTGTATACTCAGGGTTAATAAATTGAGTTTTACTACTTCTTTAAGGACACTCGGTGACTGAGTCTTCTTTTTCTTAGAATGAATGTGTACTAAGGAGAGAATACAATGACTACTAGTACAGCCTGGCATCCCCACCTTCATTTGTACTGAGGTCCCAGTGCTTTTAGCCACCATTGCTTTTCCATTCTTACTGCAAATGTCAACATTATGAGAAAGGTAAATGATGGCATGATAGGATGAAAGTACAGTTTTGTTTCTAAATCTACTTCTTTGGCTGCATTGGGTCTTTGCTGCAGCAGGGAAGCTCTTCCTCTCCTCCTGTGGTACCTGTCATTGTCACGCTGGCACTCAGACTAGGCAGGCTTCGGGGGTTCCAGTGCACACACTCTGGGGCGTGCGGGTTTAGTTGCTCTGTGGCATGACGGATTTTTAGTTTCCCAATCAGGTATGGAACCTGTGTCCCCTGCATTTCAAGGTGTATTCTAACCCACAGAGAAGTCCCCCAAATGCTTCTGACTCTGAAAGGATCTTGAGGACCCTCAAGGGTCTGAGGTTCATCTTTGGAGAATTATTGTTTCCCATCAGTGGTTCTCAGTGAGACAGCGGAGGGGGGAGGGGGACCAATCTTTCTTCCAGGGACTTTGGGCAACTTCTGGAGACATTTTGGTTGTCACCACTGGTGGGGTGGCAGTGGATGCTAATGGCATCTGCTGCTGCTGCTGCTAAGTCGCTTCAGTCGTGTCCGACTCTGACTCTGTGCAACTTCATAGACGGCAGCTCACCAGGCTCCGCCGTCCCTGGGATTCTCCAGGCAAGCATACTGGAGTGGGGTGCCATTTCCTTCTCCAATGCATGAAAGTGAAAGTGAAGTCGCTCAGTCGTGTCCGACTCTTAGCGACCCCATGGACTGCAGCCCACCAGGATCCTCCACCCATGTGATTTCCCAGGCAAGACTACTGGAGTGGGGTGTCACTGCCTTCTCCGAATGGCATCTAGTGCCCAGGGATACTGCTGAACACCCTGCTGCGCACAGGAGAGTCACCCCTCGCCCCCACGCTCCCGCCGCCTCAAATGATCCAGTTGGAAACGTTACAGCCTAGAGGTTGAGAAAACTTGGTTTACAAAAATGACCCACGTGATTTCCCAGGCAAGAGTACTGGAGTGGGGTGTCACTGCCTTCTCCGAATGGCATCTAGTGCCCAGGGATACTGCTGAACACCCTGCTGCGCACAGGAGAGTCACCCCTCGCCCCCACGCTCCCGCCGCCTCAAATGATCCAGTTGGAAACGTTACAGCCTAGAGGTTGAGAAAACTTGGTTTACAAAAATGAAACCACAACAACACTGAGAACAATCTCAATTTTTCAACTTCCTACACACTGCCCTGTGTCACACGTTTCCAGTTTATTTTGCAAAACAGCTACTTTCGGGTCATAGTTCTTTCTTCTTTCGAGACGGAGACGCTGCATACAGCTCTGTCTCTTATACACATCTCAAGGGTCTGAGGTTCATCTTTGGAGAATTATTGTTTCCCATCAGTGGTTCTCAGTGAGACAGCGGAGGGGGGAGGGGGACCAATCTTTCTTCCAGGGACTTTGGGCAACTTCTGGAGACATTTTGGTTGTCACCACTGGTGGGGTGGCAGTGGATGCTAATGGCATCTGCTGCTGCTGCTGCTAAGTCGCTTCAGTCGTGTCCGACTCTGACTCTGTGCAACTTCATAGACGGCAGCTCACCAGGCTCCGCCGTCCCTGGGATTCTCCAGGCAAGCATACTGGAGTGGGGTGCCATTTCCTTCTCCAATGCATGAAAGTGAAAGTGAAGTCGCTCAGTCGTGTCCGACTCTTAGCGACCCCATGGACTGCAGCCCACCAGGATCCTCCACCCACGTGATTTCCCAGGCAAGAGTACTGGAGTGGGGTGTCACTGCCTTCTCCGAATGGCATCTAGTGCCCAGGGATACTGCTGAACACCCTGCTGCGCACAGGAGAGTCACCCCTCGCCCCCACGCTCCCGCCGCCTCAAATGATCCAGTTGGAAACGTTACAGCCTAGAGGTTGAGAAAACTTGGTTTACAAAAATGAAACCACAACAACACTGAGAACAATCTCAGTTTTTCAACTTCCTACACACTGCCCTGTGTCACACGTTTCCAGTTTATTTTGCAAAACAGCTACTTTCGGGTCATAGTTCTTTCTTCTTTCGAGACGCTGCATACAGCTTTTTGGCCCCCTCGGCCGCCCTCCCCCGCCGACCCCTCCCCCCCAGTAGAGCTACGGCCCTCCCTGGTCCTCTCCCCACCCTCATATACTTTTATCGTTGGGTTTGCCTCTGTCCTCAGCACCTGGCTGATCTCTACTAGGTTGTAAATTCTTCAGGGAGGGCCGCGCGTCAACGCTTTGGATTTTCCCCAACGTCGTTTTCCGCCCTCTACCTGCAAGCTGGATTGACCTCGCGATACCATCAGCGAAGTCCTCTCCACGCGCACTCAGCCTGCGCAGACGTAGTTTCCCTCGCTCCCGAGCTGTGGGCACCGGCGCTCCGATGTTCTCGTATGCCGCTAGAGGGCGCGCCTGGTCCGAGCGGCCTGGACTACCAGCCTGGGCGGGTAATAATGGGGGTGGGGGCCGCCACAGTGACTTCTGGGACTTGTAGTCCCAGGGAAAGGATTGCAGAGGAAAGGCAGAGTCGCCTCTTCGCAGCTCGCTGCTCCGGAAGGTTCGGACGCCCTAGGTCGACCAACCCCCTATCTTGGAAGACCCGGCACCTACGGCAAGCAGGAAGGAGGTGGGGCACGATAGTTTCCGTTTCCGGTGGGTAAAGGGCAAGCGGAATGTAAACAGGGGACCCGGGGAGTGGTCTTCGGGTAACACAGGCTGCGGGTCAGTGGTGGAAGTCGGCGGAAGTTGGGGGAAAACGAGGCCGGTGGGTCTTGGGGTGACGCGAGTAAGGCGCTTCAGAAGTCGGAGCTGAGGCCCACCGCGGGTGTGGCAGAGCCGGGACGCCAAGGTTGGTCTCTCGGGACCAGCAGTTTTGGGGTTCAGGCCCTCCCTGGTGCTCGCGCTCCGGGCGGGAGGAGCGGAAGGTGGCTGACTTTGCACCCCGGGGATGGGGCCCGGGGATGGGGCGGGACTCTCAACTCGCGGGTGACGTCCTGGGCAGCCCTTGTGAACTTCGCAGTGTGTGTGGGGGGGTGTGGGGGGTGTGGGTGTGTGGGTGTGTGTGGATGTGTGTGTCTGTGTGTGTGTGTGTTCAAAATGAGGGGAAGTCGCTAGTTCTGGTTTCTCTCTTGCGGTAACGTGTTTCGGGTAAATCGTTTCTTGCGGAATCCCTCACCTGCGAATACACCCATGTACGCAGAAGGATGCTGTCTTGCTTCCTTGTTTGTGTTCTTCAGTTTCCTCGCCTTCGTTGCTTCACTTAACGACGCAGTGAAAAGAAGCATTCTCTAGCTTGTGGCAGGGTGAAATGTCTGTTATTCTGGTTCCCACACTATGCTGGCTTTCCTGGTGGCTCAGTGGTAAAGAATCCGCTTGCAGTGCTGGAGACCAGGGTTCGATCCCAGGGTCGGGAAGATCCCCCGGAGAAGGGAACGGCAACCCACTCCAGTATTTTGCCTGGAGAATCTGCAGTCTGTGGGGTCGCAAAGAGTCGGACAGGACTGAATGGCTAACACACAGTTCGGTCTCTCACATTGCCGATTTGGAAACTTGAAGCCAGAAAACTTACTCATCTTCATTCTTGTCACTTTTAGGGACAGTGGTAAATGCAAGGCTTCTTAACATGACTTATTCTAATATCTTGTGAGAGCTTTCTAACGCTCCATGTTCTCTTTTTGCACTTCTGGACTTACTTTCCATAGTAAACACACTTACATTTTCAGGCTTGTTGTTGTTGTTCTTTCCCTATGTTACTTGCAGTAATCTTCAAACATAGGAAGCTCATTCTCCCCTGTTATCATGGGTCTGGGAAGAGGATTGGGCTTTGTCCTCATTGCCTAGTATAGTTTATAATCCATTACTCCTGCAGGCTTTTCTAAAAATCTCTGCTCCTGTGGAAAGGTGTGGTTTACCCCTGTCAGCCTATCCATTCTTTTTTGGTTTGCTTTGGGGTTGGTTTTTGTTTTTTTTTTTGGCCTCCCTTCTCAGCAGGTGAGATCTCAGTTCCCCAACTAGGGATGGATCCCATGCCCCCTGCAGTGGAAGCATGCAGTCCCAACCACTGGACCCCCAGGGAAGTCCCACCCAGTATATTTCTTGATTGCTGTAGTTTATTGACACTTCATTAAGAACTTAGGCACGTGACCCACAATTTTCTTACCTCTCCAAAATCTGCCATTGCCTTGGGCCTTCCCATGTTAGTGACCTCATAGCCACCCACGCTTTCTTTTGGTCTCTTTCATCCTAGCGGTTACTTATACTTTATTTCAGTGTGCATTGGTGATGAAGAGCTTGGTATCTGCTGGAACTTCTTATTTCATTTCTTTCCCTTGGGTACTCCCACAATGCCTATTCTTTGATAGTTGTGTGTAGATTTCTGGTCCATTGCTTTTCCTTATCCCAGTAGTTGATCAGTCAGTTGATACTCTCTTTGGGGTTGTAGGCTCCTTTAAGAATGGAATGGAAGCATAGAGACTCTTGTGCAGGGTGCATACAAACATATAAAAATTCATTTACAATTCCGAAGGTTTCTCAGATCTATAAACCTAACCATGTAACTAGCAAGAGTTCTTGATCCCTCAGTAAATCTCTTCTCGAAATAAATACTTGTTGAATTCTTCCAGTGTTTTCTTTAACTTTGTTCCATCAGTTATGCTTGCTGACTCAGCCCTTACATTTTGTATTATTATTGCAGATTTACAAAGCAATTTAACATCTGTTGTCATTCTGATTAACCATATAGTTCTGTGAGTTAAATCATTTACCAATTTTGAATCTTTCAAAAACTTTTTATGATGGAAAATTTCAAACGTATATGCAAAAGAGAAGAAAGTGCAAAGATTCCATGTACTCCTCACCTAACTTATCACTTATCAACTCATAGCAATCTTTTAATCTGTGTATCTTATATCGCTGCTGATTACTTTGAAACACTTCCTAGATACTGTGTAATTTCATGTAAAATATTTTAATATGTATTCCCAAAAGATGAGCATACTCTTTGTCAACATAATACTATTATACCTGAAAAAGCAGGAATTTCTTAATATCATCAAATATGAAGGCATTGTTCTGATCCCCCCTATTATTTCATAAATTTTTTCCTCCCCGTTGGCTTGTTTAATTCTGTAACTAAACAAGATCCGCACATTGTGTTTGGTTTGTTTCTTAAGTCTCTCTAAATCTAGGGGATACCTCCCAACTTTTCCTTTTTTCTTGAAGAAACCAGTTTTATTTTTCCTTATTTTCTGTTTCTTGCTGTCTTGTCTCAGCCATGTTATTTAGCATACTCCTCTGTATCCCTTATTTCTTATAATCTGGTGATGCAGTGTTAATTTTGGCAGGAATACTTCGTGGCTGCTGTGTCACTTCCATCAAGAGATACATATTGTGAACTTGTCTTTCTTTACCGTGTTTAGCTTCCCTGATGGCTCAAGGAAGTAAAGCATCTGCCTGCAATGCAGGAGACCTGAGTTCAATCCCTGAGTTAGGAAGATCTCCTGGAGAAGGAAATGGCTATCCACTCCAGTATTCTTGCCTGGAGAATCCCATGGACAGAGGAAACTGGCAGGCTGTAGTCCATGGGCTCACAGAGTCAGACACGATGAGTGACTAACACTTTCACTTTCACTTTAGGATGTTAACAGCCATAGATGATTATTGCCTAGATCCACTGTTTTAATTAGGGGCCAAAAAATGGTGACAGCCTTATCCTTTCTTTACCGGTTTGTTGGAATACTTCTATAAAAGGCCAAGTATGAAATCTAAAGCTCTCTCTTTGTAATTTTTCCAGAATGGCTTCCTTTGGATGGAAAAGGAAGATCGGTGAGAAGGTCTCAAAGGTCACATCCCAGCAGTTTGAAGCTGAAGCTGCTGATGAGAAGGATGCAGTCGGGAAAGATGAAGGCAACTGGCTTCACGCTGTTAAACGGAGGAAAGAAAGTCTTCTTGAAGGCTGTGCCGAGAAAAGCAAACAGCTGAAGGATGAAGGAGCCACTTTGGCTGAAAATAAAAGGTATGTTTTTAGAGTTTCCTTTTAGAGGATGGCTTTGGCTTTTGGTAGGATGGAACGCTCTTCAGATCATCCAGAGATCTACAGCCAGGCCTGTGTGGCATGGACTGGTATATCCTTTGTGGTGCTGAAGCATTTGAGACATTAGAAGTAGTAGTGCTAACAAGAAGCACTTTAAAAAAATTCTTTTCTTAGTTCTTTTTCTTCTTTTTTTCCCACTGTTGGTAAGGATGATTATAAAAGATTGCTTGTTTATCATTTTTGTCTTAATTGAGTCAAAGTTGAGGAACCAGCCTTTTTGTTTCTAGGAATATTATTTTGATTCTGGAAGTAATCTTATTGAATTTTAATGTAAAACATGAAGTAATGCTTAAACTGTAAAATATTAGCACCTCAAATTGGAAGTGAAGGGAAGACAGTCAACGACAATTAATAGCTCGTGTCCTAATGTTAGATTGTGAATTTTCATCTGTAGTGTTTAGGCACAAAGATTTTTCTCTTATAGGACATCACAAGATGGGCTATTCTGTCTTAGAAGAAAATCAACTATAAATTTTCCACGTTATGAAATCATTTTGAGAACATCCATAAAATCTCTTTAGAAATTCCTCTAAATGCCTGTTAAAAGTTCATTAATTTTGTTGTTTTTTTCTTTTTCTCTAGACCACACTAGTGTGTAGAAGGGAAGAGCTATTCAGTTACTGCCATGGGATCCCCTCTGAATTTCTTGTGGTAGATGAGAGATACCAACTTTGTGGATAAACAAATAGCTTTTTTTTTTTCTTTCAAAACATTGAGTCATTTCACTGAAATCAGCTTAATAGGATGCTTTATTCTGAATGGAGAACACTGTGAGATAATTAAGTATTTTAGCTCTTTAGCACTTGTTTTTGGATTACTGTATACACAGCTTTGAAGGATCACTAAACAGAATTAAAGGAATCTATAGTTCTATGAGTCTTCTGGCTACTCTAAGCCAAAAATAAATAGAAATAATGGTTTAAAAATATCTAAGAGAATATTCAGCATGGTTGAAAGTAATATGAAGAGTAGTAAATAATATAAGGAAGAATAGTAAAGTTAAATTAAAAGAATGGAACTAAATCCTTGTTTTCCTATCAACTTCTTCTTTAATCACTATCATTTTTGGTACATTTTAAGCCACAATGTCCTTCCTTGTGTTTTTGAAGACAGGTCTTGATGCAACTTTGTCTTATGACTTATCTGAAAACCCGTTAGTTCCTGTGTTCTGATGTTTATCGTCTTGTCCTTCAGATCTCTGCTCATAAGTCCTTTTCTCAGCAAACCACTCCCTGACTACACAGCACCCTGTACTTCCTTGTTTTCCATCACATCAGCTTTTTTTTTTTAAGAATTTTAAATGTCTATTTTGTGATTAGGTGAAAGGAATGCTAATCAAATAAACCTTACAAAAGATTGAAAAACTTCTTTACTCATGGCTTATATTTCTAAATCTGTGTTTCAGAGAAAATCATTAAATTGATCTCTACAATGGTGAGAGATCAGAAAGTGAATTAGTTATTAGGGTGGCAGTTATTTCAAGTGCTGTAAGACTTATTGATGACCAAGGTGTAGCAACAGTGTTAGACATTTATTGATGTACCAATTTCTTTAAAATGTGTTAAGTTTTAAGAAATGTGTAACGTCATCATTAAAATCTAACATCAAATAGCCATTCATCCATTCATCCTTCTTTTAAAAAAACATTCAAAGAGAGGTAAGATATATTAATAAACTTTAAGGAGCTCAGCTTTTGATAAGATGCCGCTGTTGCTGCTGCTAAGTCACTTGAGTCATGTCCGACTCTGTGCAGCCCCATAGAGGAGAGCCCACCAGGTTCCTCCATCCCTGGGATTCTCCAGGCAAGAACACTGGAGTGGGGTGCCATTTCCTTCTCCAGTGCATGAAAGTGAAAAGTGAAAGTGAAGTCGCTCAGTCGTGTCTGACTCTTAGCGACCCCGTGGACTGCAGCCCACCAGGCTCCTCCATCCATGGGATTTTCCAGGCAAGAGTACTGGAGTGGGGTGCCATTGCCTTCTCCCAAGAATACAAATAATTAGAGTAGTGTGTGCAGCAAGAAAGGTCCGTACAAAATATTTTAGAATCACAGGAAATCAGAGCCAGTTCTACCTGTGTATATCAAGGAAGTTCTGATAGATAAATTCAGTCTTCAGTTGGGTTTCAAAGAAGGAGTAGTATTTGCCAAACCAATAGTGGTGGGAAGTATTTCAAGAAAGTGGGAACAGAACATGGAAGTAGAAAGAGTCATGAAATTGTTTTAACTGTTTAGGAAAATTCTCAGAGAAGGCAATGGCATCTCACTCCAGTACTCTTTCCTGGAAGATCCCATGGATGGAGGAGCCTGGTAGGCTGTAGTCCATGGGGCCGCTAAGAGTCAGACACAACTGAGCAACTTCACTTTCCCTTTTCACTTTCATGCATTGTAAAAGGAAATGGCAACCTACTCCAGTGTTCTTGCCTGGAGAATCCCAAGGACAGGGGAGGCTGGTGGGCTACCATCTCTGGGGTCGCACAGAGTCGGACACGACTGAAGCGACTTAGCAGCAGCAGGAAAATTCTACCAAGTTGGTATTGCTGGAGCAGAGAAATACAAAAAGGTTTGCAGTAAACACTCCTGAAGAGAAAAAACTAGGTTGTGATCCCTTTGTATGCAACAATAAGACCCTTTTCATTGTATTTTGTTAACAATGATGAGAAGTAATTTTATGACTTAAAACAAAGTGAGAAAAACCACAATCACATCAGCTTTTTAAATTTTCTTTTAGTATTTCTCCCTTTTTGAAGTTACATTTTTCACTTATTTAGTGCTTTATGTTTCTTTGCCTTCTATAGAAATGTAAGCTCCGGGAATGTAGGGACTTTGTCTAAACAGACTTTCGTACTCTAACTCTTGGAACAATTTGTGTCGTTTACAGGGCCAGTCAGTAGATATTTATTGAATATTTGTAAGGCTGCTGTGTTATGTTATATTGTGACTAAATAGGTTTTTGTGGATTAACTACCATAAGTTACATTGTACCTATAGAAATATATATTTTTAAACTCCAGGTTGGAACACCATTCTGAGAACATATTTTATTTCATATTCCAACCACAGAGGACCTTTGGGAATAGAATTTTCCTGTCTTCCTCCTGCCTGAGAATATGACCCTTGAGAATTATTGTTCTTTTCTGAGTCCAATTCCTTTCCCCAAAAGCTATGATGTTAAGGATTGGAACAGCTTTGCGCTTGGAATGAGTAATGATCCTAAGAGTGTAGAGAAGTAGGGGTGCCTCTGGAGGCGTTACTAGAGAAGGAGGGAGGGAGCGTTGATGGAAAGGAGGGATCTCCTTCAGTTTCCTGGGATACATTGTTTTGTCTCCTTGAGACTTTTTTTCCCTGCAGGTTTTCTCATTTAGTTTTATTTAGCACTTAGAGAATTGTCTGAGTACATTGAATATGCGTGATCCAAGTGTGTTAATGTCATTCTTCCTCCAAAGGAGGCACAGTTCTTGAGCATCGCAGACTGTCTATCCTGTCTAGTTTACTTCATTAGTAACAAACTATTAACTACTCTTAGGAAAATGTGGTTTGCAACAGCATAACTTTTAAATGTTGAAGTTCTACCTTGTAGTCTTCAGGATTCCTTCTAACAGAAAACTGGTTTGCTTTTCTACTGAAGCCCTAAATAATGTTAGTGCCTTATGCTTGTGTGTGCTCAGTCCCTCAGTCGGGCCCGACTCTTTGCGACCCCTCTGTCTATGGAATTTTCCAGACAAGAATACTGGAGTGGGTTGCCCTTCCTACTCCAGGGGATCTTTCCAGCTCAGGAACTGAACCTGCGTCTCTTGCATCTCCTGCACTGGCAGGCAGACTCTTTACAGCTGTGCCACCTGGGAAGCCCCTGGTGCCTTACAGAGACAGTGTAGTAAGTCTAGTGGTTATGAGCGTGGATTTTGAAGTCATTTTAATTCCATTCAGATTCTAGCTTAATCATTTTTACTGTAAAAATTTTGGGCAGATCCTTAATCTTTTAAGTGTTAATTTATAGTTTCCTTATATATAAAATGAAGGTGACATTTATCTCATAAACTATTGGGGGATTAAAGAGCAAGTCCATGTGTAAACACTTAGCATGCCACACAGCACCCAGTACTCACTAGTGAATATACTGTAGATTGTGTACGATTTTATATGTGATTGATACATTTCATGAAGTATTAAATTTTTTTTAACAATTATTTTGTTCAAGCATCTTTTTCTCAATATTAACTAGGACATACCGTAGACTTCCAGGGTGGTTCAGCGGTGAAGAATCTGCCTGCAATGCAGGAGATATAGATTCAATCCTTGGGTCAGGAAGATCCCCTGGAGGAGGAAACGGCAACCCACTCCAGTATTCTTTTTTTTTTTTTTTTTACCATTCCAGTATTCTTGCCTGGAAAATTCCATGGAGAGAGGAGCCTGGTGGGCTACAAAAGTCGGGCACGACTTAGCAAGCACACACTTGCACAGGACACATGCATGCACGGGCTATGCATACCTTTTTAAGAATCACAGTATGGGTTCAGACTTTTGTACACTGGCTTTTAAGGTTTCAGCCACTAGATGGTGATATTTAATTGTGTAGCTAAGTGGTCTCATTTTTCCTTGTATTAGTGTGTATGTTTGGAAAGCTGGAATATTTTATAATTTGCCCATGAACTTTGTCCCTTGTCTAGAAAAGTGTACTACCAAAGGAACTTGAGGGTGACCTGGCTGTATGAAACGCATTCTCTTGAGTGCCAGTCTGGCCGTATTTAATGACAGTGATCTTGCCTCTTATTCTGTGGAAGAAAATAAATGCAGTGTAGAATGCCTTTTATTTTCTCACCCCATGTCTTCTAGTCTGAGTGTGTCTACATCCAAGCCACTTACTTTTACTGTGTTGTAATGAAGTGCCCCTGCTTTTATCAAAGGCCTATCTCATCCCTTTTTGCCTTATCAGAAATCTTGTTCCTAAAACCACCCTCATTTTTTAAAAAGGTTTTTTTTTTTTTCTTTTAATCTGTTTAATGAATTTTTGGCTTCACCAGCTCTTCGTTATGGCATATGGGATCTTAGTTCCCTGCCTAGGGTTTGAACCCAGGCGCCCTGCATCGGGAGCATGAAGTCTTAGCCACTAGACTACTAGGGTAGTCTCCCCTCCTTTTGTTTTGATACCATCTGTTCTTCTCTCTCTCTTTTTTACCCTTTTTAAAATTGAACTATAGTTGATGTATAATATTATATAAGTTATAGGTATACAATATAGTGATTCACGATTTTTGACAGTAAAAAACTCACCTGCAGTGTAGGAGATGTGGGTTCGATCCCTGGGTGGGCAAGGTCCCGTGGAGAAGGAAATGAAAACCCATGCCAGTATTCTTGCCTGAAAAATTCTATGGATGGAGGAGCCTGATGGGCTGTCATCCATGGGGTCACATGGTTGGACATGACCTAGCAGCTACAACAGACAAACTGGAAGCGTGAAGCTGCCTCTGCTGGTTGGTGTGCCATTCCAGAGCGAATCAGCCCCACTCCCCCTGAGATCCCTGCCCTTGAGAAAGCTCACAATATTCCTTTTTTTTTTCTTTTTTGATAGTTTTTAAAAAATTGATGTGTAGTTGATTTACAGTTTTGTGTCAGTTTTAGGTGTACAGCAAAGTGATTCAGTTCAGGTTAGTTCAGTCACTCAGTCGTGTCCAGCTCTTTGCGACCCCATGAATCGCAGCACGCCAGGCCTCCCTGTTCATCATCATCTCCCAGAGTTCACTCAGATTCACGTCCATCTAGTCCGTGATGCCATCCAGCCATCTCGTCCTCGGTCATCCCCTTCTCCTCCTGCCCCCAATCCCTCCCAGCATCAGAGTCTTTTCTAATGAGTCAACTCTTCTCATGAGGTGGCCAAAGTACTGGAGTTTCAGCTTTAGCATCATTCCTTCCAAAGAAATCCCAGGGCTGATCTCCTTCAGAATGGACTGGTTGGATCTCCTT
>SJYC01040825.1:0-12789 GCA_006408675.1 Madoqua kirkii
TAATGAGTCAACTCTTCTCATGAGGTGGCCAAAGTACTGGAGTTTCAGCTTTAGCATCATTCCTTCCAAAGAAATCCCAGGGCTGATCTCCTTCAGAATGGACTGGTTGGATCTCCTTGCAGTCCAAGGGACTCTCAAGAGTCTTCTCCAACACCACAGTTCAAAAGCAACAATTCTTCCGCGCTCAGCCTTCTTCACAGTCCAATTCTCACAACCATTCATGACCACAGGAAAAACCATAGCCTTGACTGGACGGACCTTAGTCGGCAAAGTAATGTCTCTGCTTTTGAATATACTATCTAGGTTGGTCATAACTTTTCTTCCAAGGAGTAAGCGTCTTTTAATTTCATGGCTGCAGTCACCATCTGCAGTGATTTTGGATCACTTTTCTTCCCCAAAATAAAGTGTGACACTGTTTCCCCATCTACTTCCCATGAAGTGATGGGACCGGATGCCATGATCTTCGTTTTCTGAATGTTGAGCTTTAAGCCAACTTTTTCACTCTCCTCTTTCACCTTTATTAAGAGGCCCTTTAGCTCCTCTTCACTTTCTGCCGTAAGGGTGGTGTCATCTGCATATCTGAGGTTATTGTGATTCAGTTATATATATATTTCAGATTATTTTTTATAATAGGTTATTACAGCTCTTATTACCATAAGGTCCTGACAGATGCTGCTGTCAGCACAGACTAGAGAGCCGCCACGTGTGGAGCTTGTAATGAAAAGACCGTCACACCTTGATGCTGGCTAGGTTGGGCCTTATGGGTGCTTTAGAGGGACTGGGTCACGTACCCAGAAGTATGAAAGGGTTAAAGCCTTGTGGGACCGACTTTGATCAGTGGCAGGCAGGATATGGAAAGGAGACTGCAAATAAATTCTTTTTCCTCCATTCCGCACTGGACTGCTTCCAGTACAAAGTGGTTTCACACTGTGTCTGAAGAAGTTCTCCAAAGTTAACAATCATCTGTGTTTGTTTTTGAAGATGTTGTCAGCATAACATATGCCTTGTGTTTATTCTCCCAAACTGCCTCACTTTTCTCTTTTTTCCTCACTCTTTCCTTGGGTCCTGTCTGCCACAAAGAGTTAGCCTTAAGCTTAGGCTTCATATCATCAGGCTAACATATCATCCTGGATTCCTTTCTTTTTTTCACTCCTCTTATCCAGTCCACATTGAGGTGATTTCACTTTTTCACGTATCTGGATCGCTTTTCTTCCCGCCTCTGTCTTCGTTGCTGTCATCCTAGTCTAATTTATTGCCATCTTACCTAGATTACTCTGGTAGTCTCCTAACAGGCCTCCCTGTGCTCATTCTTGCCCCCTTATAGTTCATTTTCCTCCCCTGGGCCCAACTGATGTTTTCAAAATGCAAAGCAATTCATGACTGTGTTGCTTGGAAACTGTGTGGATTCCCCATCACTCATACAAGAAAATCTACACTCATAACGATGGCCTACTAGTTTCATAATCATGGCTTCAGAGAATCTCTCTAACCTGTCAGTTCCCTTCCTTCCTCCTCCTCCTATAGCCATGCTGGTTTTCTTTTCTTGCCTCAAAAATAAAATAAAATAGAGTGTTTAAGCCTCGCTTGGCCTTTTCCTTTGTCTGGAATGAACTCCTCCAGATTTTCCATTGGCTGGCTGGTTTCTGTCACTCAGCTCTCAGCTCAGATGCCTTCCCAGAGAGACTTTTCCTCACCCCTGTCATAGCATGGTACTTAACCATGTTTTAATTTATATTTGTTGTCTTTTTGTGCCATCTTCCCGCACACATGCATTCTAGAATGTGAACTTGAGAAGAACGATAGGTCTTTCTATATTTTGTTGAATGCTGCATCCTCAGTACCTGGAATACTACCTGGCCCGTAGTTTTCAGCTCTGGTGCTCAGTAAATGCTTATGAAATGAATAAGCTGCTAACTATATAGCTCATTAAACTGGATGCTATATCAAATTACACATCTAATTGGGAGCAAAGTAGCTAAACCCTGTGACATTCTATCTGGTAATAAGTGTGCTGATTTACTTGGCTTGGTCGCCAGCTGTTCCTGTACCGCAGTGTCAGGTATTATCTTACCCAGCCCTTGGGCAGTCCCTGGAACTATCCACTCTGCTTCCTTCTTTGTGCTAGTTCAGTGGCATTCTGTTAAGGTTGTCTTTAAACTGGCTGAATCAGACTTTGGACACTTATTAACCATAGTGACTTTAAACCAGGTTTTTATCTTTTAATGCTTCCTATCCAGCAGCTGCAGTAGGGCCATGTCTGTTCAATCTGTTCCAAACCAAAGTTGAATTAAGAGATATGCTATAGAGCTTACGAGTGACCATTGATTTATTAGGTGCCAAGTTTCCTGTGATCCAAAAATGGAGAAGCTTGATGGTACCACCTTTTATTCATAGGCCAGGAGAAGAGGAGGGGGAGAAATGAGAAAAAGCAAAGGGAGAAATGAGAAATGAGGGAGGGGAGGGAGTTCGACAAGCTGATGGTAGTGAAGTAAATGCCCGCCGGTTCCTGGCTCTCTTTAGCCAGTGGAAAGCAGCTCAGTTGTTCCTTTAAACCTATGTGTGCCTTTAGCAACAGTGCACATTTCATTTGGCAGTGCCTCTGGTAACAGTAGTGAAGAAGTGAAGTCACTCAGTTGTGTCCGACTCCTTGCGACCCCATGGACTGTAGCCTACCATGCTCCTCCATCCGTGGGATTCTCCAGGCAAGAATACTGGAGTGGGTTGCTATTTCCTTCTCCAGGAGATTTTCCCAACCCAGGGATCGAACCCGGTCTCCCACACTGCAGGCAGACGCTTTACCATCTGAGCCATGAGGGAAGCTAATAGTAGTGGCTGTTCTCGAAATCAAAGCAGTGCAGCTGGGGAAGAGGACATTTTTCTTTCTGCCTCAAATCTGTGTGTTTGCATGTGTGTGTTTTTGTATGCGTGGGCATGTTTGTGTGCCTGCCTTGAAAGGAGAAAACAGAGCTAGTGATGATCAGTGTCATCGTAAACTTCTTGGTTTATTTTGTACTTTGGGACGATTTAAACTTTAGTGCATAAGCATCTTTGCCGTGGTGGATGGGAAGAGCCATCCTGACTTTTTAAGAATAATGCTGTTGGCATTTTGGGCAAGACAGTCTCTTGTGCCTGATTGCCCTTTGCTTTGCAGGCTTCTAATTTTTGATCCTCTTGCCACTAGTGTCTCCTTAGTGACAACCAAAAGTCCTCCATAAATGCCCTCCGTGGGGTGATAAGTGCCCTTGCTTGAGTTAGGAAGAAAATAGGACTGAAAGTAAAAAGGACATGTGACAAAGCTGAACAGTGGCTGGATCAAGCTGGGGCTTTCCAGGTGGCGCTTGTGGTAAAGAACCCACCTGCCAGTGCAGGAGACATAAGAGACACGGGTTTTTTCCCCTAGGTTGGGAAGATCCCCTAGAGGGAAGACATGGCAAGCCTCTCCAGTATTCTTGCCGAGAGAATCCAATGGACCGAGGAGCCTGTCAGGCTGCAGTCTATAGGGGTTGCAGAGAGTTGGACATGACTGAAGTGACTTGGCGTGCACGGGCCAACTAGAGTAGGGGTTGGCACGCCGATGTCTGCTTTTATAAATAAAGTTTTATTGGGACACAAGCAGGTACTTTTCTTTGTGTGTTGCCTGTGACTGATTTTGTGCTACAGCAGCCTGAGTAGTTGTCAGAGGCTGTGGCTCCCAGAGCCTGGAATATTCACTGTGTGGACCGTTACTAGCTGACCCTGGCCTCCAGACCCTTCCCCAAAGCTGCAACGGCTCTTGAAACCTCAGATATCCCAGAGTCTTAAGATACCCCTACTTCTCATCTCTTGATTCTTTCTCCCCATATTTCCATTCACCTGGTCTTGGGAATTTCTTATAATTTCTGTACCTGGAATGGTGAGATGAAACAAAAAAAGAATTAAGGTGTTTGCTACTTTTGTCTTAGGGTAGAATTTTTGTTTTTTACTTCTTTCCTTTTTTTTTTTTTTAATGTTTTAGAAACATGCTAGCTCCTGTTCCTTCTTGCTATCTTCCATGCTTCTCTCCGCTGCTTTCCAAGACTTCTCTTGGAGAAGGAAAGGACAAATTAGTTAGGCAGAATCAGTGATACTAGCACTTTTTCTGTGCCCAGCCATGTTTTGGGTGTTGTAGAGAATATAAGCAAACCCACCCTTTGGTCCTTGAATTCCTTAGTAAAGAGAAGATGAAAATACATGGAAGAATTAAAGAAAAATTAAATGAAAGCAGCATTGGGGTCACTGGAGGAAGCATTGGTCATGCAGTTCTAAGAGCTCACCTCAAGCCCTGCTTTCTCCTGTGTCTCTGGACTGCTTCTGTACCTACTCTCTGGTCAGTGGTCTCAGTAAAGTGAGAACAAATCATGCCAGTCCTGTAGAACTTGGTGAGCACTAAGTGAATTAGCTTCCTATGAAAATAACTGCGTGTTAAGTAATTGTATGGAAAGTGTTTGGTAAAACATAAAGTACTTAGAAGTGTGACTTTGTGGTCAATTAAATGGTACTCATGGTCTTCATGAGAAAAGAGGATTTTTACTTGGTCTCAGAGGACAGAGAGCCTTTGACTAGGTGAGGAGGGGGAGGAATGGGAACCTCAGCGCACACATTTGTACACTAAGGGTAGATGCGTGGATAGACAAGGCAGAGATGCAGCTGAGGGACCTCTCTGGTGGTCCACTGGTTAAGACTTTGCACTTCCACTGCAGGGGGTGTGGGTTTGATCCCTGGTCTGGGAAGAGCCACATGGCATGGCCAAAAAGTTAAAAAAAAAAAAGACACAGCTGAGGGAAGCAGAGGTGTGCTGGCATGTAGGAGAAAAGAGATTGGACAGATAGGCTAAGACTGGGAGAGATCAACTTGGTACTGTTAAACCCTATGGAATTTACTACTATACTATAAATTAGAAAATTATGAGTATAAGAATTAATTAAGGAATAATTTAACTTTCAAGAGAAAGATGATAGAATGTAGCATACTTCCAAAGTTTTTCATATTATGTCTATAATAACATTTGGAAATGTTAGAGAAAAGCTTATAAATATCACTCATAATATGCCACTTTTTGGGGGTAATGTAGTTAATGCTTTTAGAGATAATGTCAATATGATTAATATTTAGTGTATAATAGTACCAAGGAGGAGAAATAAATGGCAACCGACTCCAGTATTCTTGCCTAGAGAATCCTGTGGACAGAGGAGCCTGGTGGGCTGCTGTCTATGGGGTCGCGTAGAGTCGGACACGACTGAAGCGACTTAGCAGCAGCAGCAGCACCAAGGAAATTTCTTCAATGATGTATATATTTTTTGTTAAAAATCATACAGATAATAGCTATAAATAATAAAAAATGGATGTTAAATTATAGTAAGCATTGTTGAGTGTCATGTAATCTTTTCCTCCATGATCTCATGAAACCTTTTGCAGTGGTTTTCTGAGGTGTATCCTACATGGTCATGTGGATTTTGTACCTTACTAAGTTGCTGGATTTAATTGCTAATCCTTTATTTAGGATTTTAACATTTATCTTATGAACTGAAAATTCTTCACTGATCACTGGATTAATTTTCCAAGTAATGTATTTTCCTTACCCCCAAATTTGTTTTATTTTCATTGCTAGGTTCTCCAAATACAGGCTTCCCTGGTGGCTTAGATGATAAAGAATCTGCCTGCAATGCAGGAAACCCAGATTCGGTCCTTGGATCAGGAATACCCATCCCCTGGAGAAGGGAATGTCTACCCACTCCAGTATTCTTTCTTGCCTGAAGAATTCCATGGAAAGAGGAGCCTGGCAGGCCACAGTCCACGAGGTTGCAAAGAGTCAGACATGGCACTGAAATTCGTTAGGACTCTTTTTTTTGTTTTTGGTCATTAGGATTCTTAAGACTACATTTCTAATTATGCCATTTACAATTTTGAATTAGGCAGTGGCTGATATTTTCTGGTTAGGCCCCTTCTATAGAGTTCCAGTTCATCCTGTGTTAGCTGCTACAGCTGCATATACTTTGGTGAGCAAAATACCTATTACACTGTCTACCTAGAG
This sequence comes from Madoqua kirkii, assembly GCA_006408675.1. Classification (NCBI taxonomy): domain Eukaryota; kingdom Metazoa; phylum Chordata; class Mammalia; order Artiodactyla; family Bovidae; genus Madoqua; species Madoqua kirkii. Next base: position 6,050 of record SJYC01040825.1, read on the forward strand.
CTTTTAGTTTAAATAAATGGAAGTAAATGTAAAGTTTCAAATAGTTTCTTGGGTTTTTAAAAGTTATTTATTTACTTATTTTTGGCTGGATGAGCTTTTCTCTGGTTGCATCAAGCAGAGGCTACTCTAGTTGCTGTGCATGGACTCCTCATTGAGGTGGCTTCTCTTGTTGTGGATCACAGGCAGCTTCAGAGAACAGCCTTGATAGCTGTGGCGCACAGGCTTAAATGCTCCAAGGCATGTGGGATCTTCCGGATCAGGGATCGAATTCTTGTCTCCTGCTTTGGTAGGTGGATTCTTTACTACTGAGCCATCAGGGAAGCACCCCTCAAATAGTTTTACAAAGACACCGTGAGCCGGTATCAGCATAAAGCTTCTCCAAGAAAGCAAGAAGACAAGTGATTGAGTTCATCCAGGTGAAGAGAGTTACTGTTTATTGTTTTGCCTTTATTATTATCTTATCATATTTATCATTTAAGTATGCTGCTGCTGCTGCTGCTGCTGCTGCTGCTGCTAAGTTGCTTCAGTCGTGTCCAACTCTGTGCGACCCCACCAGGCTCCCCTGCCCCTGGGATTCTCCAGGCAAGAACACTGGAGTGGGTTGCCATTTCCTTCTCCAATGCATGAAAGTGAAAAGTGAAAGTGAAGTCTCTCAATCGTGTCTGACTCTTAGCGACCCCATGGACTGCAGCCTACCAGGCTCCTCCGCCCATGGAGTTTTCCAGGCAAGAGTACTGGAGTGGGTTGTCATTGCCTTCTCCATCATTTAAGTATAGAAACTTGCTATAGTCCAGCCCATTTATTTGTGAATGTTTTTATTGGATCCAAATTGTACTGGAGTTAATTGCCAGTGAATCTTATTTTGTGACATGTATATGTAAGCTAAATGAATGGAGTAATAGAGATAGTAAAGTATTTTAAGTGATTTTTGTATTTGAAGTAAAAAATTGTTATTAAATAATCTTAAAATTATGACTTTTTAGAAGTTTTTCAGAATATTCTCATTGTCTAATGTCACAAGGGGGTAGAATAGAGCAACTGCAGTCAATACAATAACTAAGACATGTCCTTTACTAATTAGAAGTTATATGCTTTGAAAATGATCTTTATTCAGTGTGTTTGCACCTCCAAGTAATTTCAGAGCTCCTTCCTGTTTCCAGAGTGAATTGATCCTTTATAAATGTTAGTTCTTATCTATAATAAATTAGAACTTTTAAAGACCTGTTTCTTCTTTTATGTAAGTAGATAGTTCAAATTATTACTGAAAGTAGACTTCGTGACTTAATTCTTGTCCACATAGTTTCAGTAAAGAATGGTGACTAAAATTCAGAGCAGTTTAGTATTGGCTTGGCCAACCCATTTGGGTTTTCCCATCTAATTTTATGGAAAAAAAGGAAGGAACTTTTTGGCCAACCCAGCGTTTCTAATATTTCTTTAATTTTTGAAATTTGTTTTTAACTTAATTTTACTTTATGTTCTTTATTTTTGACTGCACTAGGTCTTTGTTGCTGCAAGCGGTCTTTCTCTGGTTGCAGTGAGTAGAGGCGATTCTTGAGTTGCGGTGTGCCTCGCATTGCGGGGGCTTCTCTCCTTGCAGAGCATAGACTCCAGGGTGCGTGGGCTCAGGAGCTGCAGCTCGCCTCAGGGCACAAGGCCTTAGAGCACAGGCCCAGTAGCTGTGGTGCGTGGGCTTGGTTCTCTGAGGCTTGTGGGTCTTCCTGGACCAGGGATCAAATCTGTGTCGCCTGCTTGGCAGGTGGACTCTTAACCACTGGACCACCAGTAAAGTCCCTCAATATTTCTTTTTAAATTATATTTATATTGTATCTCTATACAGTATAAATATACTGTAGTCTGAGCATCATCTCAGTACTTCTTCCTGTTCCAAATCCCCTCTCCTTCAGTATGACTGTCTTGAGAGAATATGCAGTTAGGAAGTATACTTTTTCTCTTCCATTGTTTTTACTCCTTTTTTTCCTTTCTCTCTGAGCCTTCCTGAAGTTTTGGGAAGTTAGGTTCCCTTACTATGAGTGCTCATTATATGGAACTATACATTATTTTTTCCTTGGTTTCTTTCAGAATGTTATTCTAAATTCTAGACAGAAAAACTCAAAATAATTTATGGAATTTTTTTGTTTTGGCTTAATTTAGTGTATTGAGCATTATCTAAAACCTGAAACCTGATCTACCTATATTGGAAATCATACAAGTTTCAGTCAAATCTGTCTAAAGCTACTTTTAACATCTTTATAATTTGTTTTTAAAAGCTCTCCCAAAATCAAGGAAGCAAACTCTTAATTTCAAAAATTATATACTTAACAGTGGTAAGCTACTTCTGATAAACTAAGCTGGAAAAGTTACTTCTATCATTAAGCTTTTGGGGTAAACAATGATTATAAATATTAGGAACACAATATAAAATAAAGTGAAAACTTTAATGTTCTTGATAATATAGTTTTTAATAAGGAAATAAAGTGATGAATCCTGCATTAGCTACTAATTTACTAAAATGTGTCTGTATAGGAGGAACTTCCCAGGTGGCGCTAGTGGTAAAGAATCCGCCTTACAAGAGATGCGGGTTTGATCCCTGGTTGGGAAGATCCCCTGGAGAAGGAAATGGCACCCCACTCCAGTATTCTTGCCTGGAAAATTCTGTGGGCAGAGGAGGTGGAGGGCTGTAGTCCATGGGGCTGCAAAGAGTCAGACATGACTAAACACATGAAGCACAGAGCTGTATAGGAATAGCTTTTATATTTGTTTTGGTATTTCCACATGAGCACAGAAAACTGTATGATAGAAATCTACCATAATTTTAGTGAAAAGTAATTATCATTTGTATTTAGTGACATTTTATTTGACATTGACAAAATGCTGTAACATTGCTTCTTAAATACAGTCTTCATTCATAGATTCTGTATTTGTGAGCTCACTTACTCATTTTAAATATGTTTGTAAGCCTGAAATCAGTTTCCAGGTGCTTTTCCAGCTGAGTTCTCAGCTGAGTCAAAAGACTCCTTCTGCCTTTGTGCTTTAGCTCTCACAGTGAAAACAAGCATCCTCTTTGTGGTCTCTTTCGTGTTATGTTTTCCACATTTTTTGCTTTTTCTTGGTGATTTTGCTGTTTTAAAAGGCCCCCAAGTGTAGTGCAGAGGTAAGTCCAAGAAGGCTGTGATGTGCCTTACAGAGAAAATATGCAGGCAGAGGCAGGGGGAACAGAGCATTGTGGGGGCACACTGTAAAAATGAGGTGAACAATGGTCTGTCTTCAAATCATTAGTAGTTCCTAAAATCAAGTGGTCTTTCTCCCTGAGTTAAACACAGTCTTCAAACAGATATCTTCTCAGAGCTCAGCAGGGGGCCCTATAAGTATAGAAGATATTAATAGTAGTTCTGATCATCATTTCTGCATATTCAGATGTGGTTTGCCTGGAAACAAAGACTGCCAGCCATTGTGGGGTGAATCTTCAGCTTATCCTTGTATGGAGACTGCTGCTACAAAGCAATAGTAGCCATTGATATGGCAGTTAAGGCAGACTTTCTAAAGTTCCCCGCTACACTGTCCACCCTCACCCTGCCTGCTAGGCATGGGGATGGCTATGTGGCAGATGTAGTCTAGGTTTGCCATACTGGCGTGAGACCTTGGACAGGGTATTGCCATAAAGGGATGCTGTAGCATGGTGAAAACGACAGAGAATGTACTTTTTAAATGTTACTTAACTTAGTATTTTCTACCTAATTCTGCCTTTGGTTTTCTTCTCCCTGCTTAAATCACTGCAAGTCAGCACATTTTTGGTTGTTATGGTTGGCCTGGATCTTCACGTAGTAGGTAGGAAATTATGTGCAAGCATACGTAGAGGAAATGGAGGATAGTTGGAAGTGATTCAGAAGACAGCATGTGATAGGGCTTAATATACCAAGAGAGAGATTATCAGTGGTTCACAACCCTGGTTTTTATTAGTATAACCTAGGGAACTTTTTAAAAACACAGATGCTTGGGCTCTACTCCAGAAATTTCTCATTGGTCTGAGGCAGGGACCCGTGTGTGTATGTGTGCGTGCACAGGTGTGTGTGTGCGTGTGTGCTTGCATTTTTTTCTCCTCCAAAACCTCCGTGTGTGTGTGTGTGTGTGTGCATGCGTGCATTTTTCTCTCCTCCAAAACCATCAAAACTGGTGGATTATATATTTTCTGTTTAGCTCTAGAAGAGAAGATGAGTAGCTTTTCCGGAAAGGTATAGAAAGTTTCAGCTTGTCGTAATGAAGAATATAGAATATTCTGGTAATTTGAACTTTGTCCTCCTAGAAATATTAAAGTATACATGAGTTAACTGCTTGGGAACAATGCTGTGAGGATGACTGCTTTGGATAATGTGTAGGACTTAATCTTTCCTTAATTTTACTTAAAAAAGAAAGTGCTGCTGTATTTCTGCAGATTTATAAAATCGGAAGATAATTGTTTTACAGTATTGTGTTGGTTTCTGCTGTACAGCAGTGTAAATCAGCCATAGGGATATATGTATATACATACGCTTCTGCAGATTTAGTATGGAGTATGCTAAGATCAGTTTGGGGCATATTGAGTCTGAGGTGTCTGTAGGGAATCTAGGTAGAGATGTTGACTCAGAAGAGAGTCATGACTGGGAGAACATCAGTGAAAAGACGATGATGGAAATCACTGTCTCCATACTGGTTTTCATTCATATGATCCGTATCTTATAAACTTACTGTATATTGATAGTGATAAATGAAACATGATCCCTGGACTCATAGAGCTTATAGACAGAGAAACTAAATACTGAAGAATGTTTACAAAATGACCTGGCAGCGTCTTAAATTGTCTGCCTAGTCAGCTAGATTGCTGCAGTAGGGTCAGGGGTTGCAACTGGATCATAAATTATTGAGAGAAGTTCTTTGTAATCCATTTGAAATGAGTGACAACATGTACAGACACTGAGATTGGAGAAAGAAAAGAAATTCTGTGGTGCTTTCTTAGCTTAGAAAATAAATTTTCTGGGAAAATTTCCAGTCTTTTTTAATTTATATTTTGCTTTTGCTGTCCTTTTAAAAAAATTTTTGTCATTTGCTGTCCTTTCCCTTCATCTCTTAAATTTTTATGCTTTTCATCATCATCAGTTATGAATAGAGATATTTCTTGGTAAACAGTTATTTCTTATTTTCTGACTTTTAAATTTGGTCTTATATTCTCAAAGACTTACTGAAAATAGAATACTAATGTAACTTTGACAACTGTAGATACCGAGAGGCCATTCAGAAGTGGGATGAAGCACTACAGTTAACCCCAAATGATGCTACCCTGTATGAGATGAAATCACAGGTAATGGTTATGAAGAATTTCCCTTTCACTGTGAAATTGCACTGTTTGTGACGTGAGCAATGATGAGCCAAAAGAATATTTCCTCCCATTTTCTTTTGTTAAATACAATTTGTTTATTTGGGGAAAACATATGTCACCTTATTATTTATGGCTCTTTCCTCGTGCATCAAAGCAGAAATTTGTTTACCGTAATATTGAAACTAATTTTTATTTCGACCTAACTATGCTTAAGATACGAGTGATGGGTTTCTTTTAAAAAGCTACTGGTGATCTCTTAAATAGATGAAATGTGTTAGCTTTCCTTGGAAATTAATTGTAGTGGACTTGACAGTAAGTCAGTCTCTTCAGAATGAGGATGAATTGGATTCTGGATGAAGTTATTTCTCTTAGAACAGCCTGGTCCATAGCAAAAGGTCAGAAGAGACTCAATTTATTAATAGTGTAAAAATAACATTTGTACTTATAAATACGTTTTTAATGTTTTGTGGGAAAGTTCATAAAGAAAACCTCTGGAGCACTTCTATTAGATTATTCAAGAGACTTTTAAAATCTCAGACAGAGCACTAACATACTTCTGGCATGGAATAGTTGCAGTTCAGCCTGATCTGCCCACCTAGCATATCTTTCAGATGATGATCCAAAACATAGGCCACATCCTTTTTCAGATCTGATTTTAATTTATCCAGGAAACCCCCAAATAAATTATTTTCTACTGACCTTCATTTGGATAAGCCTTTAATTTTTAATCTTAAATATGTATATATTAAAGGTAGGATTTGTGGCAAGCTGTATGAAATGAGTCATTTTATTTGAAACCTGATAAGATGGTGTCATAAATCTTATGACATGCAAATGGTCAAAATTTTGTAGATAAAAGCCAGCACTTCCCCATAAATTGAAGTAGAGGGTTCTGGAACGCCTTGATTTTTCTGGTGTATATGATCTGGAGAACCTAATTATGGGCGGGCTGGTAGCGTGTTTAAATAATTTTTATAGCAGGAAGATGTACATGTGGGATAAGATGAGTGTTTGAACCAAAATTTAAATTTACCTAGTTTGACAGAAGGACCTGGGGTTCCCTAAAAAACACATTGTAAGTTGAGTAAATAGACGGGGAGTTGGAGTTCCAATAGCTGTGAGCCATCATGGCCAGAATATGGCTCTCTGGTTTAGTTGGGGCTTTCCAGGTGGCGCTGTTGTTAAAGACATGCCTGCGAAGGCAGGAGACATAAGAGACATGGGTTTGATTCCTGGGTTGGAAAGAACCCCTCAAGGAGGAAGTGGCAACCCTCTCCAGTATTCTTGCCTGAAGAATTTCATGGACAGAGAAGCCTGGTGGGCTATAGTCCTTAGGTTTGCAAAGAGTTGGACACAACTGAAGCAGCTTAGTGTGTGTGCATGCAGTAGG
>SJYC01040826.1:0-23024 GCA_006408675.1 Madoqua kirkii
GTGTCATAAATCTTATGACATGCAAATGGTCAAAATTTTGTAGATAAAAGCCAGCACTTCCCCATAAATTGAAGTAGAGGGTTCTGGAACGCCTTGATTTTTCTGGTGTATATGATCTGGAGAACCTAATTATGGGCGGGCTGGTGGCGTGTTTAAATAATTTTTATAGCAGGAAGATGTACATGTGGGATAAGATGAGTGTTTGAACCAAAATTTAAATTTACCTAGTTTGACAGAAGGACCTGGGGTTCCCTAAAAAACACATTGTAAGTTGAGTAAATAGACGGGGAGTTGGAGTTCCAATAGCTGTGAGCCATCATGGCCAGAATATGGCTCTCTGGTTTAGTTGGGGCTTTCCAGGTGGCGCTGTTGTTAAAGACATGCCTGCGAAGGCAGGAGACATAAGAGACATGGGTTTGATTCCTGGGTTGGAAAGAACCCCTCAAGGAGGAAGTGGCAACCCTCTCCAGTATTCTTGCCTGAAGAATTTCATGGACAGAGAAGCCTGGTGGGCTATAGTCCTTAGGTTTGCAAAGAGTTGGACACAACTGAAGCAGCTTAGTGTGTGTGCATGCAGTAGGGTTCAACAGTTGAAAAGAATATATTTTTCATAATTATTTCAGGAATAGGAAGAATATAACTTAACCCTGAGTAGCTGAATAGGGGGTTAAAACCACTAAAATATTATATTTTCCAGACTAAAAATATATTTTCAAAAATGGAGAGTTGTTTACATATGATTGTTTACTTTTTTTTTTTTTTGGCTAGTTTTTAGTTTGCTAATTTATGAATGTTACTGATGGGTTTCTTCTTTTTTGGTCATAGGTCTTAATGTCTCTTCATGAAATGTTCCCAGCAGTTCATGCAGCAGAAATGGCTGTCCAGAGAAATCCACATTCATGGGAATCTTGGCAGACTTTGGGGCGTGCGCAACTTGGATTAGGAGAGATAGTCTTGGTAAGGAAGTCAGATTATTACAGTGATGACATTTTATTTTGACATGTTTTTGATCAGTTGAACCAAAAAGTAAATTGTCATTTATCAGATCTATACAAAAGGTAAATAGCAAATAACCTTTTAAAGGTATTAACCCATAAACACTGGTCACTTATTACTGAATATCTTTTTTCCATTGCAAATGTCAATTACAATATATCAGGATCCGAATATTTTTCAGGTATTTGGCATGGGAATTAAAAAAAATTAATAAATGTTGGCATTTGCTAAACCTTATTTAAATATAAAATAACTTTTCGATTAGTTCATTGCATCACTCAGTTTACCCCCATTATAAAGTGATATCAGTAGCACTTTGGAGGCAAAACCACTAAGAGATTGTGTTGAAGAAGGAAGAAAGTAGAATGCAAAAGAATAATGGTGATAAATACTTCAGACTGAAAAGTTGCTAAGCTTGGTGAGCAGAGAAACAGAAAAGGGTTGAAATTGAAGTATTCATTGTGTAAAATTTACTATAAACTGGTGCTTAATGAATTTCTCACCTTATCTGGACTATACCTTGTATGTAGCAAAGGCTCAGTAGGTCAGAGTTGGCTGTGAGCATTGTCTTCTTTCCATTTTTGTTTTGACTGAACTATATATTAGGTGAAGTCGCTCAGTCGTGTCTGACTGTTTGCGACCCCGTGGACTGTAACCTACTAGGCTTCTCCGTCCATGAGATTTTCCAGGCAAGAATACTGGAGTGGATTGCCATTTCCTTCTCCAGGGTATCTTCCCGACCCAGGGATTGAACCCAGGTCTCCCACATTGGAGGCAGACGCTTTAACCTCTGAGCCACCAATATACCTAACAGCTAATTCCCTAACAGGTGTTTGCAAATCTAACATAGTGGTGCCAGATTTCCTCTGTGTCATCAAGTAAATTAAAATTTACTTTTTTAGACTTTTATAGTTGAAAACAAAACAAGCAAAAAATCCCAAAGAAGTTACTTCTGAAATTCTTGGTAAATCTTGAGTTTAACATCACTAGTAATGGTTTTAGTAAGTTGTGGATAACTTAGATTTTTCTGGTACTCTTGTAAATATATGATTATTTCTAATTACCAAATAGGGTATTTATCAAATTCTCAAAAATCATATAGAATCTTGATGAGAAAAGGATTGAAATACTTTAAAAATTATAGTCCGAAGGAAGATTCATAGCAATGGAAACAAGTTTAACCAGAGATTGTTTTTTTTCCTTGCCATTTGACATAGTCATCTTTTCTCTTTTTTGTCTGAAGAATTAAATCATATCACAGTTGGAAAAAGAAATTCAAGGAATTTAGTTTTCTAACAGGTTAACTGCAAAACAAACAGAAGTCTAGCTTATAATATTTTTACCCATTTCTCTTTTAATAAAATCTTAGAAATCATTATCTGTTTTACATAGAAGTGTTTATGGTAGTGGAGAAAATCTCTAGGACATATAGCAAAGATTGTCCTATAAAGGAAGAAAATGAAGTGCAGATGAAACAACAGAGCTATTTTGAATCAGCTAATGAAAGTAAAATTATTCAGTATTTTAAGTTTTCAAAATAAGAGTACCAGTTTTTTAACTGTTACTTTTTTCCCCTTGGTAAATTTCTTTCTTATTGTGAAATTATTGGAGGAATCAAAACTGATTTCTTTCCCGCCATTTAGTATGATTTTAGGACTCTCTTTGGAAAGAATCTAAATTTTTGATTTTTAGGTAAGCTGTTATATTGAAACACTGGAATAGAAAAAATAACTTTACTCATTGTCATAATGAAGGGAATACTGTAAAAATTATATTGAAAACAAGCTAAAATTTTTAACATCTAACAGCTCTTAGTGTATCCGTATGGACAAAAACGTAAGAAAATAGGTAGGTAAGTTAAACAGACAATAAGTTAAAAGTCAATAGTTGGATACATATCTGTGAGTAATATTTAGATTTTTATGTAGAGGTGAGTGTGTATGTTAGAAAATGGTCACAGGCTTACTTTGTTTTTCATTTTCTAATTCTTTGAGGTGTAAAGTTAGGTTTTTGCTTGAGATCTTTTCTGTTTTAAACATAACATTTATCACTATAAACTTAAAGTTAGTTTTGCTTTTGCAAATATACCATCCTATAGTGTCAGGGTGTTTTAGTTCATTTTCATTTCAAGATACATTTTAATTTCTCTCTTGCATTCTTTGACTCACTGGTTGTTCAAGAGTATGCTGCTTAATTTCCATGTATTTGTGAGTTTTTCCAGTTCTATTGATTTTTAGGTTCATTTTCTTATAGTCCAGAAAAGATACTTGGTATGTCTTCTTAAATTTAAGACTTGTTTTGTGACCTGAGATGTGATTTCCCTGGAAAACGTTCTGTGTGTTCTTGAGAATAATGTGTATCCTGCTGCTGTTGGATGAGTCTTTGTATATTTGTCTGTTAGGTCCCTTTGGTCTGTAGTGTTGTTCAGGTCTTCTGTTTCCTTATTGATCTTATGTTAGAATGTTCTGTCCATTATTGAAAGGAGGACACTGAAGTGTCCTGCTAATACTTTATTGCTATATATTTCTCCCTTTAATTCTGTCAGTGTTTACATACTTAAATGTTCTGATGTTGGGTATGTATATATTTATAATTATTATATTTTTCTGGCGAATTGATTCTTTTATCATTATATATAATGTTCTTCTCTACCCTCTTGTAACAGTTAAGACATGTTATCATTATTATGATCTAAACTTTTGGCTTCAAAGATAGGCATTCCTAATGCCTTTCTGATCATGAGCTGGCCCAAGAAATGCCCAGATTTACATGTTTGCTAATTTCCAGAAGCTGAACAATGCATTTGACTTGTTTTGACCCATATATCAATACCTCTATTTTAATGGACTTTTTGGTCCTTATCAACAGTTTTGTCAGCTACTTTCTTTTATACTTTTTGACTCTTTTTAACCATAACCATCATTCCAGTACATTTACTGTTTTTTAAAACCATAGCCATGATATCCAACACAGCTCACATTGTAATACAGTGAGAAAAAGAGAGAGAGAGAGACATATTGTGGATTATATTAAATACGTTCCTTGTTAAAACTAAGCAAAGAAGTCTGACCTTTTCTCCCCTGTAGGCAATTCAGTTTGTTGAAAAGCAGAGATATTACTCTGTCGACAAAGGTCCATGTAGTCAAGTCTATGGTCTTTCCAGTGGTCATATATGGTTGTGAGAGCTGAACCATAAGCAAGGCTAAATACCAATGAATTGATATCTTCAAACTGTGGTCCTTGAGAAGACTACTGAAATTCCCTTGAACAGCAAGAAGATCAAACCAGTCAATCTTAAGGGAGATCAACTTGAATGTTCACGTAGGACTGACACTGAAACTGAAGCTCCAGTACTTTAATCTTCTGATTCACACACACAACTCATTGGAAAAGTTTCTGATGCTAAGAAAGATAGAGGGCAGATGGAGAAGAAGACATCAGAGGATGAGAAGGTTGGATGGCATCACTGATGCAATGAACATGAACTTGGGCAAAATCTGCATGATAGTGAGGGACAGAGAATCCTGGTGTGCCACAGTCCATGGGGTCACAAAGAGTTGGATATGACTGGGTGACTGAATAGCAATAACAACAATATTTGACAAGGATCAAACTGTACCAATGGAAAAAGAATAACCTCTTCAACAAATGTTTCTAGGAAAATTGGATAAATCATGAAGAAAAATGAAATTAGATCCCATCTTATGCCACATACAAAAATTAACTTGCAGTGGATACAAGGCTTAAACACAAAATCTGACACCATAACAATTCCTAGAAGAAAACTTTGAAAATAAATTCTTTAACATTGGTCTTAGAAATGATTATTATAGATATGATGCCAAAAATACAAACAACAAAAACAAAAATCAATATATGACTGCATCAAGCCAAAAATCTTCTACATATAATAAGAAATAATCAACAAAATGAAAAGACAACCTGTAGTATTCGAGAAAATATTCATAAACTCTGTTAGGTGAGAGGTTAATATCCAAAATATTTAAGAATTCAACCAACTCAATAATAAAACAAACAAATAATCTGATTTAGAAATAGGCAGTAAAACTACATAGATCTTTTTTTTTTCCAAAAAAAGACATCCAGTTTTTTTTTTCATTTGAAAAAGAATGAAATAAAATGATGCTCAGCATCACTAATTATAAAAAAAAAATGCAGGTCACTATGGAAAGCAATGCAGAGGTGCTTTAAAAAGTTAAAAATAGAACTACAAATATGAACTAGCAATTTGTATTCCACCTTTTTTTATATATCCAAAAGAAATAAAAATAGGATATCCAAGAGATATATGCACTTATATGCTTATTGCAGCATCATTCACAAATAGCCTAGATACAGAAACAACCTAAGTGTTTGTCAACAAATGAATGGATAAAGAAAACTATTATTCAGTTATAAGGATAGAGGAAATCTTGCTATTTGTGACAATATGGGTGAAACTTGAGTACATATGCTAAATCAGATAGGTCAAAAGAGGAAAGGCAAATATTGTATGATGTCATTATATATGGAATCTAAAAACAGTGAGGGCTCCTAAAACCAGAAAGTAAGATTGAGGTTATAAGTGGCTAATTAGTGGTGGATACAAGAGATATTTTAACAGCACAGACTTTCAACTAGCAGATAAATCAGTCCAGAGACATAATGCACAGTACAGTGATTAGAAACAATCATATTCCTTTATAACATCAACTTCGCTAAGAAACTAAATCTTGATTATTCTAAGCACAAAAAAAGAAATGGTAGTTATGTGACATGAGAGAGGTGATAGCTAATGCTTCCATGGCAATCATGTGGCAAGGTATGAAAGCAACATAGGAAGCTTACACTTTCACGATATTAAATATAAAGTATAAGTAAAAATATTATATAAATTGAACCATAGTTAAAATGTTGATTTTATTTGTGGTAACAAATAATTCCTTATAAGTTAAAGATATACATAAGAAAAATCAAGCTTTATAAACATTTTAAAGATAGAATGGTATATGAATTCAAGGTAGGGAATATTTCTTTTAAAACACTCAAGAAAAAACTAACAAGGAAGTTTAATAAATTACATGAATTTATTATTAAAATCTTTTGTCCACAAATTACCAAAAAAGTGATAAAAGTAGACAGGGAGAAAATATTTATCCAGTTAACTATGGTTATATATTCCTAAGGTTTTGTTTTGCAGCTGTTCTATTTTTCCTGCCAGTCACGAGGTAAGAGTGACTTTCCTTGCCCACTTAGAATTTGTGTGGCTATTAACTTGCTTTGATCAATGACCTCTGCAAAGTGACATGTGCAGAGTGTCATTTCTGGGTCAGAGCTTTGACAGCCATTTCTCAGTTTGCTTCCTCTCTTTTTTGTCTCTGGGGACCAGAAATATTCTAGACCACATGGAAGTTGCTCAGCAGTGGATCCCAGGGGGACAATAATGGAAAGCAAAGGCCTAGCTGACTCACAATGATTTGTATCAAGAGTGACATCTACATCTATTTATTTCGGGTTTAAAATTTTTTTTTCACCATAACAAAATTAGTTACATGCTAGATCACAATTTAACATAATTTAACTAATTATAACTAGAATCAAAGCTATGTAATAACACATGAAACATTTTTTAAACCCCAGCAAATTAAAAGAAAATTAAAACCTGTCTGAATAAGTTATTCAAAGAACAGAAACCTCAAGCGGTATAAAACGATATATGAAACAACATGAAACTGCTAATGCTTTCTTACACATCACTTGATTTTAATGTTCAAAGTTGTAAAACACATGAAACTCAACATTGAAAAGCCAAACAACCTGATTAATAAGTGAGCACAGGACCTGAACAGGCATTTTTAAAAGTAGATATACAGATGGCCAACAGGCACATGAAAAAAATGCTCAACATAACTAATCATCAAATAAATGCAAATAAAAACCACAATAAGATATAGTCTTACATCTGTCAGATTGGTTATTCTCTAAAAGGAAACAAATAATAAATATTGGCAGGGATGTGGAGAAAAGGGAACTCTGTTCACTGTTGGTGACAATGTATATTGATTCAACCACTTGCAAATAGTCTGAACTTTCCTCAAATAATTAAAACAAAACAAACATACAACCCAGCAACTGTACTCTTAGCTATTTATCCAAAGAAAATGAGAACACTAATTAGAAAAATATATTAGGCACTCCAATGATCATAGAAGCATTATTTACAATGACCAAAATGTGTAAGCAAGCTAAGAGCCCATTGATAGATGAATGGATAAAGATCTACTATAAAAACAAAATAGAATATTACTCAACCTTTTAAGGAAGACATCTTGCCATTTGCAACAACATGGTGGATCTAGGGAGTATTATGTTAAGTGAACAAATATTCAATGATTTCAGCTATATGCGAAATCTAAAAAACAAATGAACAAATATGACTGACACAGAGCTATAGGTACAGAATGCAAAGTGATTTCCAGAGGAAGAGGGTTGGGGTCACGAGATAAGAGAAGTAGGTAAGGGAGATTAGAAGTACAAACTTCTGGTTACAAAATACATGATTCACAGTATGTACAATGTGGAGAATATAGTCAATAATAATGTAATATCTTGGTATAAAAGTGAAAGTTTTAGTTACTTAGTCATACCCGACTCTTTGTGACCCCATGAACTGTAGCCCACCAAGCTACTCCATCCATGGAATTCTTCAGGCAAGAAAACTGGAGAGCGTAGCCATTTCTTTCTCCAGGGCATCTTCCCAACCAAGAGACTGAATCTAGGTCTCCTGCATTAAAAGCAAATTCTTTACCATCTGAGTCACCAGATAGTAATTCGAATTAACACGATGATCATTATCAAATATATAGAAAATCACTACGTTGTATACCAGGAATTAACACTGTGTTGTAGGTCAGTTATACTTAGGAAGCAACAAACTCATATAAAAGGAGATCAGATTTGTGATTAACGGAGGGGCAGGGGAAATGGATGAACGTAGTCAAAAGGTACAAACTTTCAGTTATAAGATATAAAAGTACTACAGGTGGAAAATACAACATGATAAATATAATTTGCATCACGAAAATCTGTTAAGATAGTAAACCCCAAGAGTTCTCATCACAAGGAGAATTCTTTTCCTTTTATTTTACATCTCTATGAGATGATGGACGTTCATCAAAATTTTAATAATAATTTCATAATGTATGTAAGTCAAATAATTGTATTCTATACCTTAAGTGTATACAGTGCTGCATGTCACTTCACTTAAGTTCAGTTCAATTGCTCAGTCGTGTCCAGCTCTTCATGAACTCCTGCCCACCCCTGTAGCATGGCAGGCCTCCTTGTCCTTCACATCTCCCTAAGATTGCTCAAACTCATGTCCATTGAGTCAGTGACACCATTCAACCATCTCATCCAATCATCTCAGACTTCTCCTCCAGCCTTCAATCTTTCCCAGCATCAGGGGCTTTTCTAATGAGTCATTACTTTGCATTCAGTTCAGTTCAGTTCAGTCACTCACTCGTGTCCGACTCGCAGCATGCTAGGCCTCCCTGTCCATCACCAACTCCCAGAGTTCACTCAGACTCACATCCATAGAGTCAGTAATGCCATCCAGCAATCTCATCTGTTGTCCCCTTCTATTCCTGCCCCCAGTCCCTCCCAGCATCAGGGTGTTTTCCAATGAGTCAACTCTTCCCATGAGGTGGCCAAAAAACTGGAGTTTCAGCTTTAGCATCATTTCTTCCAAAGAAATCTCAGGGCTGATCTCCTTCAGAATGGACTGGTTGGATCTCCTTGCAGTCCAAGGGACTCCAAAGAGTCTTCTCCAACACCACAGTTCAAAAGCATCAAATCTTCGGTGATCACCCTTCTTCACAGTCCAACTTTCACATCCATACATAGCTACTGGAAAAACCATAGCCAAGACTAGGGACCCTAATCAGCAAAGTAATATCTCTGCTTTTGAATATACTATCTAGGTTGGTCATAACTTTTCTTCCAAAGAGTAAGCGTCTTTTAATTTCATGGCTGCAGTCACCATCTGCAGTGATTTTGGAGCCCCCCAAAATAAAGTCTGACACTGTTTCCCCATCTATTTCCCATGAAGTGATGGGACCACATACATGGCCAAAATATTCCATAACTACTTGATTGAATTTTCTAATCTCAAATTCACCTTATCATATCATTAAGACATATTAAGATGCTTCATTATCTTTTATAGGTCAATGGCTCTAGAATTTCTGCTAATGCTCTTCTCACTCCTCTTTACCTGAAATGTTCTTTCTTTATTGTCCATGGTCTTTTCCTGGACAGGAGTTTAGGTTTGTTCCTTTTTATTGATTTATAGTAGTTAAGGAATCCTAAAGCCATTACTTTTTTTACCAGAGTCTCCTTGAAATTACATGGGAGTTGAAACTTGGGGATTTCTTTTTTCCAATTTTAGTTATTCTTATATTTTTCTGCCAAGATTCCAAGTAAGTTCATATGACAATATTGGGGTATTCTGATTCTCATTATAGAATGTCTAGATGCTTGTTAACCAAGCATATCATGCATCAGTAAAAGACAACACTGTCTCAGATGTTAACACTCAACTGCTGATCAGTAAGCAATGTTTCTAATATTTTGCAGCACACTAATATTTTGCAACATTACACAGAATGTTATATGTATAGATGCATTAGGGATGTTATTAGTGCTTTTGCAGTGGTAAGCATAGCTTTACATTTTTTCCTTTTTTAAATAATGGGAAGTAATATTTTGGCTTGCACTTTTATACAGAATGTCTGATGTTTAGCAATGTTTTACTATTATAATGCAGAAAATTTAAACCCAGTGGTGGTCAATTAAATATACATCTTAAAATATTAAAAAAAATAAAAATTAAAAAAGTAGATTAACCAAGACCAAAGTCTAGTATCACCAGTTGTTTATGGGAATGTGCTTTGTGGCAACACTCTTACAGTGTTTGAGGGATATAGGTTCGTATAAATATTTTGCAGAATAACTTGATGGTATCTCTCAATTTAAAGACACAGGTGACTCGTCACTGGTCATGAATACATCCCACTATTAAGTTAATAATATATAAAATTTGAATATATACTAAAGAAAATGATGTTTCAAGAGTTTTACTAAAAAAGTATTCTACAGTGTATAATTCAAAGCAACTTATGCTTCTCTAAACTTTATTTTTTAAAATTTTTTATTAAAAACAAAACAAAACCTTTTTAGGCACCTCCACATGGCTTGCAGTATTTCAGTTTCCTGCCCAGAAATTGAACTCAAGCCAGGGCAGTGAAAGCCTGGAATCCTAACCACTTTGCCACCAGGGAATTCCCCCTCTACACTTTAACACAAGAATAAATCATATCATGCTGTAATACAATGAAAAAGTTGAAATGAATGATACAGAGATATCAATAAAAGCAACAACCAAAATGGATCTAAAACAAGGAAAATGTTAAGTGAAAAAAATCAATGTGTGTATATATATACATATACATATAAACATGATTTCATGTAGTATCAATATTAATCATTTTCTGTACAGCCTATTACACCAGAATTTAGTGGCTAGAAAAAGCAAAATGCTTTTATTATTTCTCATAGTTCCTGTGGTCGGGTGCACAGGAGTGGTGTTTCTGTACTGTTCTGACTCAGAGTCTGAATGAGATCATAGATATTATCACATGCTACCATTATCTACAGGCTTTTAGTGATAGATCACCCTCTTCCAAGGTGGCTTGATCAAACAACTGGCAAGGTGACAGTGTTCGTTGGCGTGCTTAGTCATTCAATTATGTTCAACTCTTTGTGACCCCATAGACTAGCCCACCAGGCTCTTCTGTCTATAGAATTTTCCAGGTAAGAACATTGGAGTGGGTTGCCATTTCCTTCTCCAAGGGATCTTTCTGACCCAGGGATCAAACCCAGGTCTCCTGCTTTTCAGGCAGAGTTTACTAGGAGGCAAATAAAACTATATTAAAAAAAATAAAACCAGCAAATTCTGAAGGAAACCAACCCTGAATATTCATTGGTAAGACTGATATTGAGGTTCCAGTACTTTGGCCATCTGATGCAAAGAGCCAACTCATTGGAAAAGAGTCGATTCTGGGAAAGATTGAAGACAAAAGGAGGGTGGCAGAGGATGAGATGGTTGAATAACACTATCAATATAAAATATATGAATCTGAGCGAGCTCTGGGAGATAGTGAAGAACAGGGGAGCCCGGTATGCAGCAGTCCATAAGGCAGCAAAGAGTAAGACACAACTTAGAAACTGAACAACTACAAAGAAAACTAGAATCCATCTTTGAGGCTGACTATCAAATACTGTTATACTTTGAGTTGGCCAAAAAGTTCATTTGGGTTTTTCCATGCTGCCTTATGGAAAAGCCTGAATGAACTTTTTGGCCAACTCAATAAAATTCCATGAACATTAAAAACAATACCACTTATTTGTTATGTGAACACATGTATAGTCAAGTGAAATATGAAATTCTGCATATGATGAACAGCTTATTTGGATAGTGGCTACCTCTAATGAGAAGAGATGAAAGTAGGAGTAGAATTTGGTCTCTAGTGTGTTTGGCAGGGCCCATTTAATTAGGAAGGGACATAAGGTTTTGATAGATCTGGACGCTAAATATATCAGTGCTTATTATCTTTTCTCCTGTAAGTTTCCATAGAGGGAAAGTATTCCATAATTAATAAATAAATACAGAGAAGCAGTCTTCATAATTCATGAATGATAATCAACTCTCAGCTGCTCTCCTTGACAGATGTCATTACACCAGCAAACACTGACTCTTCAGCAAGAGGATGCAGAAGCTGAAGCTCTAATTCTTTGGCCACCTAAT
Source organism: Madoqua kirkii (assembly GCA_006408675.1). Taxonomy (NCBI): domain Eukaryota; kingdom Metazoa; phylum Chordata; class Mammalia; order Artiodactyla; family Bovidae; genus Madoqua; species Madoqua kirkii. Next base: position 11,861 of record SJYC01040826.1, read on the forward strand.
GTGAAGAGCCAACTCATAGGAAAAGTCCCTGATACTGGGAAAGACTGAGAGAGACAGAGGATGAGATCGATGGATGGCATCATTGACTCAACAGACATGAGTGAGTAAATTTTGAGAGATGGTAAAGAACAGGGAAGCCTGGAGTGCTGCAGTCCATGGGGTTGCAGAGAGTGTGATACGGCTGAGTGACTGAACAACAACCTAAGAGATTATTGACAGATGTCATTACACCAGCAAACACTGACTCTTCAGCAAGAGGATGCAGAAGCTGAAGCTCTAATTCTTTGGCCACCTAATGTGAAGAGCCAACTCATAGGAAAAGTCCCTGATACTGGGAAAGACTGAGAGAGACAGAGGATGAGATCGATGGATGGCATCATTGACTCAACAGACATGAGTGAGTAAATTTTGAGAGATGGTAAAGAACAGGGAAGCCTGGAGTGCTGCAGTCCATGGGGTTGCAGAGAGTGTGATACGGCTGAGTGACTGAACAACAGCCTAAGAGATTGACTTGTCCTCATCCAGTTTACTTTATTAAGACATCCCTTTTGGTGGGGGGGTGGGGAGGGGAAGGCCTCCATTGACTCAAACAACCGCTAAATTGGAAAGTGTGGTCCTGGATATCCAGAAAAATCTTGAGAATGTGAATGGGGATATTCCACCCACAGTGTCTACATCCAGCAGGGGAGCCTTGTCAATGAACCTGACAGCATGTAGCCTTCTCTACCTGTGGATCTATACTGAAATCTTGAGTCAATACTATCAAGAGCTAACGTTTCTTTAGTAATACGCTGGGCATTAGGCTAAATTCTTTACCTGTTATTTCATCCTAAAGACAACCTTATGGTATGTCCTGCATATTTTGAAAGGTGTATCTGGGAGACATCAAGCAGATAAGTAACTTGCTATGCAAATTAGTAGCAGAGCAAAGCATTTTAATCAGGAAATCTGGCTTCTCTACTGTGCCATCACTTCTCTAGTGATTCTCATTACTCTGGTTCTCTGGTTACCACCTTAGAATCATCTTTAAAAATCTCTTCATACATCTGTGTACCTGGATCTCAGCTTTAAATTTGGCAGTAGTGAAGTCATAATCTCTCTAACAAGAACATGGATAGTTGTGGCTTTCTCCCTCATGGCTACTACTGGAGAGATGGTAGACCTGGAACACCTAGAAATTCCTGTAACTCTTAAGTGTGTCAGAGAGCTCCAGCCTTTGTTAGGATCCAGGTTAAAGGTCAAGGGGCATAGCAGGTATGCCTCACATTGTAGTGCCCTCAACTTAGAAATCCATTGTGATTCTGGAGCTTCCTGCCATTGCACATAGAGTCATTTGTTCACTCTCTAGGCCAGCCTAGATTGTCATATGAACACCACAGACTGGGTATCCTAAACAACAGAAATTTATTTTTCACAGTTCAGGAAGCTATGGGTCCAAGGTCAGAGTACCAGCATGGTGGAATTCTAGTGAGAATCCTCTTTCTGGCTTACTAATTGCTGCCTCCTTTTGATGTCTTCACATGGTAAGAAAAGATAGAGAACAAGATATCATGTCTCTTCTGATAAGGACACTAATTTCATAAGAGGGTCCCACCCTCATAAAAGGGTTCCACACTTTCATTTTCTTTCACTTTCATCCTCATGAGCTCACCTAAAATGAATTAACTCCCAAAGGTCCCATCTCCAAAATCTATCATATTGAGGATTGGTGGTGATTTAGTTGCTAAATTGTGTCTGACTCTTGCAACCTCATGGACTGTAGCCTGTCAAGCACCTCTGTCCATGGGATTCTCCAGGCAAGAATACTGGAGTGGGCTGCCATTTGCTTCCCCAGAGGATCTTCCTGACCCAGAGATTGAGCTCAGACTGGGGCTTCCTTAAATCAGTTTGGGGAGTCATAATTCAGTTAATAGCACTCACTAAGCCTCATGCATGATCAGCCAGGGAAGGCTGTTTATCATCAATAATTTTTTAACCGAGAAGGTCTGATCACTGCCCTACAGTTGCTCACACAGGGCTCTCAGAAGACAGCTTTCAGGGACTGCCGCCACAAACTCAAGGTGGCAACATAGGTCAGTCTGTTGTTTAGTCGCTAAGTCATGTCTGATTCTTTTGTGACCCTATTTGATCCCTGGGTTTGAAGATGCCCTGAAGGAGGAAATGGCAACCTACTTCAGTATTCTTGCCTGGGAAATCCCGTGTACAGAGGAGCCTGGAGCGCTACAGCCCATGGGGTCACAGTCAGATACGACTGAGTGACTAAGCACACACACATAGACTATAGCCCTCCAGGCTCCTCTGTCTTTGGGATTTCCCAGGCAAGAATATTGGAGTGGGTTGCCATTTCCTTCTCCAGCAAATCTTCCTGACTCAGGGATCAAACCTAGTTTCCTGCATTGCAGGCAGATTCTTTACTCCTGAGCCACCAGGGAAGCCCAGAAGATACATAAAAGGCCTTAAGTTAATCATCTGTTACCACTCTCCTAGTCCGCCTCAGAAGTCAGTTTTCTTTTTGGTGAGTTAGTAGCTGAAACTCAGGTATTTGCTCCAACTTGCATTCCTTTGAGGCTTAGATATGTGGCTTCATGGGCCAAATTTTCCTTTCAAGATTATCAGATATTGTGGTACCTCATTAATTCACTTTTTTCTTTTAAACAAATCTTAAAATTTTGTGAAATATCCTTCCGATCTGAGAGAAAGCAATAGAAGTTCGTTTGCAATTGGTACTAAATAAAAAGACAACACTACCTTTTATTGTACTTCTGTTCATAAGAGTTGACTTTATTACTGATTTTGAAGCCCCTGGGCTTTTTCCTATTGCTGGATCGTGGCCTGTGCTCTATGAATTTGCATATAATTTAATATTAGAAAATCTCTGGCTATATTGCTTTGTTTTTTAGTAGTTTAGGAGATTTACAGTACCCAGGACAAAGACTGTGTAGCTGCTGACTTCCTGCTTTGTTATACCAAGTCATGCAGATGTTCTTACTTCACAGGCTTCTCATCTTATTTGACCTGCCTTTTCAGTCTGTCCAAATAATAAGTCTCAGATCCAGAGTGCCAGTAGTTTAATATGAATTTTAAACTCTCCAGTATGTCCTTCTAGCATTGATTTATCATACATTTTATAGAATGTAAAAGCTTTCCTCTTGAGTTTACAGGCTTCATGGAAATAGTTGTTACAATTAACAACTTGGTTGAGGAAGCCAAACTCTTAATCATTATCCTCTATTATCTATTAGATCCCTGTGGGGTAAAATGTTAAACATGCACACTCTTGACTTTGCTCCTTGAATATTTCAAAATTTGATAACATAGTTTTAAAAGTTTGTCCTGTAATTCTGATAACTACAAGGAATTAAACTTCTGGTGGATGAGATTTAAGTGTTTCTGTTGCAATTCATGAATGGTGATGAGTTTTCAAGTTATTGAAAGCTCAGTTTCATTAAATCTTACCATTTTTTACCATTCTCATTCATCATATTTTAGTATTATAAATCTATTTCAGATATTGATGAAAACAAGCCCTGTTCCCAAGTGATGATGAAGACTCTTCTTCTTTTAGAAGCTGGTAAATATTTTTGTCAGTGACACATTCATCCTCAAAAGATCACAGATCCACAGCATGAGAAGGGAGAGTTAATCAGGGAGCTTTAGTGGGAATACTGCTCTCTAGCTAATGGATGCCAGGCTGTCACTGTGAACAGTAAAAGTGCTGTTAATCTGTAATTCCTGTGGTGACTGCAAATGCTGAAATGGGCATTCGTTCACACATTGAAGCACTTTCTCAAAAAACAAAAAGAAAAAGAAAAATCAACTATGGCCTTGAGAATCTAGTTGAAATATACAAGCTAAAGAGATTTAAAATGGAAACTTTAAAATGGAGATTTTAAATGGAACCTTCTCAAAAGGTATGTGCATTTATCAAGAAACATAAAATACTTTGATGGCATAGCGATCATTAGGGGTAAGATAACTCCTTACTTATTCCATTTATTCCTTTATTTTGAACATATCCACTTATATAAAACTTCTATGGATATGGGGGACTTCAGATTCTATATTGTGATATTTTCATCAGAAGTCCTATGTAATATTTTACTTGCTGTGACTATAATAATGAATTATCCTGAGCAGCCTGTAAGCCATTAATCTATTGTTAATATCAAGGTGATAAGAAAAGTCTTTTAATAAATAACTTATTGAGAGCTGGTCTTCTCTGGTGGCTCAGATGGTAGAGAATCTGCCTGTGATATGGGAGACCTTGGTTCAGTCCCTGGGTCAGGAAGATCCTCTGGAGGAGGGCATGACAATCCACTGCAGTATTTTTACCTAGAGAATCCCATGAGCTGTATAATCCATGAGGTCACAAGGAGTAGGACACAACTGAGCTACTTTTACTACTGAGACCTAGTACCTGTCTTCCTTTCTACCTTTTCTTTTTTTTTTTAATTGTTGGAATATAATTGCTTTACAATGTTGTGTTTGTTTCTGTTGTACAACAAAATGAATCAGCTATATGCATATGTATATCCCCTTCCTCTCAAGTCTCACTCCCACTCCTCTATGTCATCACAGAGCACTGGGATGAATTCCATGTATTGTACAGCAACTTCCTACTAGCTACCTATTAATATTTTACACATGGTAGTGTATATATGACTTCCCTGATGACTCAACTGTAAAGAATTCACTTGCAATTCAGAAGATACAGGTTAGATCCTGGGTCAGGAAGATCCTCTGGAGGAGGAAATGGCAACCCACTCTAGCATTCTTGCCTAGAAAATCCCATGGACAGAGGAGCCTGCAGGGCTACATTTCATGGAGTCTCAAAGAGTCAGATGCGACTGAGTATGCACACAATGTTTATGTGTCTTTACTACTCTCTCGATTTGTCTCACCATCTCCTTCCACCCCTAAATCCATATGTTTATTCTCTACATCTACATCTCTACTCATGCCCTGAAAATATCCCTGCCCTTTCAATATTACTCTCATTTAAGTTTGATATACTCATTACCCTTTCTTGACTAATAAGGGAATTATTTCTAATCCCTGAAAAATCTGAAGTTTTCAGAGTGTCTTTTTATTGCTTTTAGGTTTTATGAAAATTAAATATTATATCCCCTTATCTATCTCTAACTCAACAAATATCTCTAGACTCTACTCTATGCATCACTTTCTGTTACTCAAAGGAAACATACAGATAAATAGACAGATCTTGACTGGGTATATTATGGTAGGGGAAATAATAGTCTCTCAAAGATTGCATGCTAATCTCCAAAACCTGAGAATAGGTTACCTCCTGATAGATGAGACTTGCAGATGTTATTAATGTTATGGACATTAACATGGGAAGATTATCATGGATTATCTAGGTGGTCCCAAATTAGACACCCAAGTTTTCAAATCCAGAGGATCTTTTATAGTTGAGGCTAGTGAGAGCCAGAGTCATGCAACAGGGGGAGAGAGTGAGATAATAAGAAAGAAACAAGGAGAAATATGCAAAGTCAATATAAGGTGCATGATTTTGAGTGATACTGAGGGTGATAAGCTTTCATTTCTGCTAAGGACTCCAGATAGAGGCTTACGTAAAGCCACTGTAAGTTGTCCATTTGAAAGATGAAGGTTGACAAAATTATCCTTCAGTCCTTGCACTTCACTGAAGGATTTTTTCCAGGGTTGATAACAACTCCCTTGCTTTTATGCTCTGCTTGAATGAGGCTGAGTGGGCTCCAGCTGTGAGATGGAGCAGAAAGCAAAATGAGATGAGAGGTATCCCTATGAAGTGAGTCTCCAGTTACACAGATCTGTCTGCTGCAAGGTGAGTGTAATCACAGCAAAGGAGGGAAAGTGGCAGGGCACCGTGGTGTCTGCTACATGAAGGCCAAGGCCTAATGGGCACAGGATATTTATATCTGCCTGAGGACAGACTTGTTAAAGAAGTCAAAATGAAATTTGAGGAAGTTTGATTTTGGGGATGGGTAAAATATATATGTAATGAAGGCAAATGCATAATAAAATTAATATAATTAATTATTCCTGTTAAAAATAAGGGAGGAGTTAGTGCTCACTTTTCTTAGAACATATAGTTTAGAAATTGTGTAATTGAAAATTATCCCTCTCTTTGAAATGTAAGTCAGGTTTTTTAAAGGCTAAATCAGTGTCTTGCCAGATTAAAAACCCTGAAATATGTTTCTCAAATACTTGAAAGCCATTCCTCTGAAATGTGAAGATGAAAAGTTATGTTGGGAGTGGTCTTCGGGTAACACAGGCTACGGGTTGTGGGGCCCTAAATGGGAAACCTTAAAAACAAAGGGGCTAGCTTTGCGGTCAAAAACCTAAGATGGCACCTGGCAGAAGAGATGGGGGCAGGGTCTATGTTGTCTGTCAAAGTTTTTGATTGGCTCTCTTGATTTCCATGCACGTAGACAGTGTGTGATCTCCATAGACTCCTGTTATAATGAAGGGACATGACAATTTGACCTTTAACGTGATTGGTGCAACTATGGAAAGTCCCTCCCAAAACTCTCTTGTTTGTCTATATAAGCTGGGAGTTTGCAACAATAAACCGGAACCGCTTCGACGGAACCCCTGTCGCGTCTGATTGTCTCTCACTCGCCGAGGGGCTGGCTTGGTGGACAGCAGGCTCACCTCTCCTCGGGACCCCTCGGCTTTGCTGAGGGAAGTTCCACTGCCTCTTCTCTTTCTGTGGAGCGCCCCCACAATGGGTCCGTAGTGGAAGTCGGCGGAAGTTGGGGGAAAACGAGGCTGGTGGGTCTTGGGGGTGACTGGAGTAAGGAGCTTCAGAAGTCGGAGTTGAGACCCACTGTGGGTGTGGCAGAGCCAGGACGCTAAGAATGGCTTCCTTTGGATGGAAAAGGAAGATCGGTGAGAAGATCTCAAAGGTCACATCCCAGCAGTTTGAAGCTGAAGCTGCTGATGAGAAGGATGCAGTCAGGAAAGATGAAGGCAACTGGCTTCATGCTGTTAAACGGAGAAAAGAAAGTCTCTTTGAAAGCTGTGCCGAGAAAAGCAAACTTCTGAAGGATGAAGGAGCCACTTTGGCTGAAAATAAAAGATACCGAGAGGCCATTCAGAAGTGGGATGAAACACTACAGTTAACCCCAAATGGTGCTACCCTGTATGAGATGAAATCACAGATCTTAATGTCTCTTCATGAAATGTTCCCAGCAGTTCATGCTGCAGAAATGGCTGTCCAGAGAAATCCACATTCATGGGAATCTTGGCAGACTTTGGGGAGTGCTCAACTTGGATTAGAAGAGATAGTCTTGGCAATTTGAAGTTTTCAAGTAGCCCTTCACATCTATCCAATGAACCCTGAGATATGGAAAGAAGACCTTTCTTGGGCAAGAACACTCCAGGAACAGCAGCAAATAGCAGAGAGGATTAAAAAGAGTGAAGTACCAGCAGAAGTAACACATTCCTGACTATGAGTTTGAAAGTGATGAGATTGTTGCTGTTTGTGCAGCTATTGCTGAAAAACAGAAGACAGTTGCAGCAAATAAGACAATGGTTATTATGTCAGCTTCTGGGACTGTAGAGACTGTGACCGAAAAGAAAGATGGTGCTGCATCACCTGATGGCTTTATTTTTATCAAAGCCCAATGAAGCTTAGCAAGAGTCATTTGAATCCATCTTTGATTACCACTTAACTTTTAGGCGTGGGGGCATTTAGTCTGGAGAAACAGGGTAAAACTCCTGCTTGTTAAATAAATAGTTTTTCAGATGAGACATATAAAACTTAAGTGAAAGAATTATTGTATAGCTTTTGGACTGTGCTTTGATGAGGCATGATTTCAGCTCAAGATTAAAATTCTGAATATGTGGTTTTTTGATTAAGAAACTTAATTTAATCCAAATATATAAGTGAATGCATTTTCAAGATACAACTTGAAAAGTAAGTCCTCAAATAGTGAATAACTTGATGGCCAGTGTTATTAAAATATTGACTTGTTGATTTTTGTTTCATAATAAAGGAACTAGGCTTCTTTCCCTGCTAGAAATATACTGCTGTTCCTATTCACTCTTCTTTTTCTCTTGTTTCATTAGAGTAAATCTGTCAGGAAGCTTGAATCTTTTTGATACTCATTTTGATTCAGAGTTGTCATTTGGTACTATGTAGGATATTGAAAGTTTGAAAATGCTTGCAGATGTGTATGCTGAACATTTTCTGAAGTTTCTCTTAATTTTGATTTGTACTTTTAATTTTATAATTGACATAACAATGATAGTTGCCACTTTCAGTATTTTTTAGATATGTGAGATACTGACAAATGTCAGAATCATGGTTTATTTTTTAAATTATTAAGACAGATAGAGTAGTCCTTAGCACCAGGTGAGTCATTTTAAAGATGTGCATTTTTTAAAAAATCAATGGCTCTTATAAATACATCACACCAAATTGCACTACTGTTCTCCTAGTCAAAAGTAGTATTTTCTTTTCCTTATTTTTAAAAGATTAAAAACAACTTACTTCTTGCTGTAATTTCCTAGCTGATGGTTTAGAATTCCTTTTCTAGTTAACTTTTATGGAACTGCTCAGTGAAATGAGAAACAATCACAATTTTAAATGACTCAATTATACTTTTCTAAAAATTGAGGAAAAATAGATATGTTATTGAAATAAAGGAGTGAATAACGTTAGGCGCAACATACACAGAAACTGAAGTGTGATTTACAGTTTAATCCCATGAGTAGATAGGATATGTTGAAGGATATATTTCATTGAAAGGTCACCATCACATCTACAAATCAATACTGACATTGCTAATGTTAATTATTATTTTAGTACAGTTATATAGAACTGCTGGGTACTGTTACTTCTGAAACTCAGGAAGTTAGTATTGGTATTTTATCCTTGTTAGAGAAGAAGTAAGTTACTTTTTATTTTAAGGAATTTTCTCTTGCCCACTGGGAGCATGTACATGTAACTGTCTGAGATGACTAAAAAACTTTTTTTTTAGTGGAATGCTTGCTGCTTTTTTTCAGAGTTGGAGAAGCCAGCATTTGCCTTGAAAAGTACCATTTTTTCCCCCCAAAGTTATATCAGATAGTTAGCTCTGGTTAGAGAAGTTTGTTTTAGAAAGATCAAAAAAATAATTATATTTTATTTTGTTTAATAATGCATATTCTTCCAGGTACTGTTACTTCTGAAACTCAGGAAGCTAGTATTGGTATTTTATCCTTGTTAGAGAGGAAGTAAGTTACTTTTTATTTTAAGAAATTTTATCTTGCCCACCGGGAACACGTACATGTAACGGTCTGAGATGACTGAAAAACTTTTTTTTTAGTGGAATGCTTGCTTCTTTTTTTCAGAGTTAAAGAAGCCAGCATTTTCCTTGAAAAGTACTATTCCCTCCCCCCCCCAAAGTTATATCAGATAGTTAGCTCTGGTTAGAGAAGTTTGTTTTAGAAAGATCAAAAAAATAATTATATTTTATTTTGTTTAATAATGCATATTCTTCCAAGGGCAGGTAGATGGGTGTGTAGAGAAATGTGCACTTACTGTTTCATATGTTGTTTTGAGTAATGGATGTTGATTGTATAGTTTGTGAATAAATAGGTTGTTTTGCTTTTAAAGGTTTGCCTATTACTTTGTGTTTTAGCTTTTGAAAAAATTAGATTGATTAATTTATTTCTTATGTGAAAATGAAATATATAAGGCACCTTGTATGGTGTCTTTTGTATGAAGTACTCAGTAAATGCTAGCTGTTTCTGTGAAGCACTTTAATTGGTTTTATTTAACCTCACTTTCTTCTGATTTTAAGAAAAGAGGAAAACTTCTTTGTAATTTTTTCCATACTTGGAAGTGAGAAGTCACTCCTTCTGATACTGCGGACAGCTGGCTTTCAGTTGGGGAATATCTGGGGCGCTTAGTTTGTAGTTGTAAAACTATAAGAAGGTTTTGTTTGTTTGTTTGTTTGTTGGTTTCTTTTAGAGAAAGCCATTAGCTAACATAGATGGTCCCTCCAATTAACAAATGCATGTAACATGAGTTATATGTGACAGAGCTGTTAAGTCCTCTACTTGAAGATCAGTTGTGATTTGTATCTTGAGAACACAAACTTTATATACTTTATTGGCTTGGCCAAGAAACTCAGAGGTACTAAGAAAATATTTCATGTAAAGATGAGCACAATAAAGGAAAGAATTGGTAAGAACCTAATAGAAGCAGAAGATATTAAGAAAAGCTGGCAAGAATACACAGAAAAACTATTTTTAAAAGATCTTCATGACTCAGATAACCACAATGGAATGATCACTCACCTAGAGCCAGACATCCTGGAATGTGAAGTCGAGTGGGCCTTAGGAAGAATCAGTAGGAACAAAGCTAGTGGAGGTGATGGAATTCCAGTTGAGCTGTTTAAGATCCTAAAAGATGATGCTGTGAAAGTGCTACACTCAATATGCCAGCAAATTAGGAAAACTCAGCAGTGGCCACACGACTGGAAACGGTCAGTTTTCATTCCAATCCCAAAGAAAGGCAATGCCAAGAATGTTCATAGTACTGTACGATTGCACTCATCCTACATGCTAGAAGAGTAATGCTCAAAATTCTGCAAGCTAGACTTCAACAGTATGTGAACCGTGAACTTCCAGATGTTTAAGCTGGATTTAGAAAAGGCAGAGGAACCAGAGATCAAATTGCCAACATCTGCTAATCATGGAAAAATCAAGAGAGTTCCATAAGAACATCTACTTCTACTTTATTGACTACGCCGAAGCCTTTGACTGTGTGGATCACAACAAACTGTGGAAAATTCTTAAACAGATGGGAATACTAGACCACCTGATCTGCCTCCTGAGAAATCTGTATGTAGGTCAAGAAGTAACAGTTAGAACTGGACATGGAACAACAGACTGGTTCCAGATCAGGAAGGGAGTACGTCAAGCCTGTATATAGTCACCCTACTTATTTAACTTATATACAGAGTATATCATGTGAAATGCCAGGATGGATGAAGCACAAGCTGGAATCAAGATTGCTGGGAGAAACATCAATAACTTCAGATACACAGATGACCTCACCCACAGATGACTATAAAGAAAGCTGAGCCTCAAAGAACTGATGCTTTTGAGCTGTGATGTTGGAGAAAACTCTTAAGAGTCCCTTGGACTACAAGGAGATCCTACCAGTCAA